>JAVJIF010017608.1:0-82520 GCA_038442645.1 Agave tequilana
CAAATATGTTTTGTTAAAAATACCAAAACACTAAACACATGAAATAGATTATCAAACTAAGTTTGTCTAAGAAGTTGAAGCATGCATGTATATAGAACAAATCTAATATACATTAAACCATGTAAACTTATTTTGAATCTATCTATTCATGAAAACCAAGATCGTTAAACCAATCAAACCGAAAACCAAACGGAAACATGAAACGTGTGTGTTGTGAACTTGAGCATATCATACTATTCTAAAGTTTACAAATGGATCTAAACCTCAAACTAAACTAGGTACCGATGTCTTCTTGTAGAGCGCCGTCTCCAAGTCGACTCGAACCAAAACTTCGTGATCCACCGAGCTTGACTCCAATGAGTGCTATATGTGATCTTGTCGCTCGGGCTCTTGAATCACTATGTGAAAGCTTCAAATCATCTTGTTGAAGCTAATCACCAACTAATATCTTGGTTAATAATCTGAAACTAAAATCACAAGATTATTAGTACACATAACTACATGAGTTAATCATCATCAAAACTAGAGTTGAAGGCCTTTGGGCCAACACAAACTCCTCTTGAAAGAGATGCATCCAAATAGTTCCCTTTAAGCTCGGAACGCATCCACTTCAAGGCACCATCGCTCTCACGTCATGCGAGAGCCCACACCTACATCAAATATAATAGGGGTGGTCTTTGGTACCCATACTCTTTTGGTCCATGGGGGTTAGTACCTTTTAACCCAAACAAACTTAGTTGCTAAATTACATCATGAACTCTATCATAGCAAAATTTAGCAAGGTGGCCCTTACGTCCACAATGTGTACAAGTGTACACATGAGCATACAAAGTGTGATGGATGTGGCCGTGGGGAGCATGTGTATGCCATGGATGGTGTGCATGTGATTGAGATTTTACCTGCACCAAAATAAATAATATTAGATTTAGAACAAGTGTGCAAGGTTCTCAATTCGAATCCGCGGTAGCAGTGGCTATGCGGGTTGTGATCCTCAGGGAGGGACTAGCGATAGAAGCGTTTGTAAGTTATCTCTAAAAATTATTTTCTTTAAGTTAACAAAAAGAATAGTTAAAGTTAAGTAGGAAGAAGGCGGTAGATTATGAAGATGGAGGATTAGAGTAGTATTATATAATGAGATGAGAAAGAAAGAATTGGGAGATGGCGATTTAATCTACAAAAATAAAAGAAAAAGAAAAGAAAAGAAATAAACACTAACTTAGTTTGGTTGAAGAAAAACGTGAAATCCTAACACTTTCTACCTTGCTTTGGAGGCGTTGAACGCATAAACCATAGGACGATCTCAGTCCCCTGTTCGCATTATATCATCAAGCTTGGGCAAGTATGAAGTGATACGTACCTTGAGGAGGAGAACATCACCATGAAATATCGTTGGCACCCACCAAGATTCGTTATACTTGTGCTTTGGAAATCACTTGCATGCTCATCATAAACCAACAGAGATAAAAATAGAAAAAGAGAAGAAAAAAAAGGAAAATAAAGAAATGACATAAAAAGAAAAGTTACCTTTATTACTTGATACAATGGAAGAGAAGAGAAGCATACATCGGTGTCACTCTCAACATAGCCCTCTCCCTCACTTACATAAAAAATAAAAAAAGAAAAGAAAACCTAAACTACAAGAAAGAAGAAAGCCAAAACCCTAGATTTGGCCCTCTGGCTCTGGGACGCCCTTTACGGTTGCTCTACAGGGGTATTTATAGATGCAGAAGGTAGTAGAGTCCCATAACAACTCCTCAACGAAAGCGGTTCCCAGACTTATCCAATCTGCCGCGAAAACGCGGCTTGGGCCGCTTTTCCGCAGCCTAAGTGTGTCGGTTGGCCACGCGCTTTGGCGCGTGGCTTCTCCTGGTCCGTCCATTTGGTGTTTCCTTCTGGAAGCTACATCCTGGCTCTTTATCGTGGGATTTAGATATAACTTGGAAGCAGTTATCTAGATCCCAATCTTTTATCCACGAATTTGTTATCTTAAATTCCCCTTCTTTGGCTTTTATCCTCATCCTGCAAGTGTTTAAGATTGAATAGAAGTCTATCCTTCCCCTCTTCTTTGTATTTGCAACTTTGGCCCTTGTGTATTTGCAATTTGACAATTAATATTTGCACTTTTGCACTTGGGCTTGAATATAAGCTTTGGGCTTCTTTTAGGCTTTATTTATTATTAAAATAAGAACTCAAGGCCTGCACACAATAATCATAAAATATTAGTAAATGTGCAGAATTATATGAATAAATATGAAAATGTGATGGTAAATATAATGATAAAAATACACTTTTCACTAAAATTTTGATTGAGATTTTACCTGCACA
The DNA here is from genome assembly GCA_038442645.1 of Agave tequilana. NCBI lineage: Eukaryota > Viridiplantae > Streptophyta > Magnoliopsida > Asparagales > Asparagaceae > Agave > Agave tequilana. The sequence continues at coordinate 2,326 of JAVJIF010017608.1, forward strand.
CAAAATAAATATTATTAGATTTAGAACAAGTTGTGCAAGCTTCTCAATTCGAATACGCGGTAGTAGCATGGCTATGCGGGTTTTGATCCTCAGGGAGGGACTAGCGATAGAAGCGTTTGTAAGTTATCTCTCTAAAAATTATTTTCTTTAAGTTAACAAAAAGAATAGTTAAAGTTAAGTTAGGAAGAAGGCGGTAGATTATGAAGATGGAGGATTAGAGGTGGTATTTATAATGAGATGAGAAAGAAAGAATTGGGAGATGGTGATTTATGTAACTACAAAAGAAAAGAAAAGAAAAGAAAAAAATAAACACTAACCTTAGTTTGGTTGAAGAAAAACGTGAAATCCTAACACTTTCTACCTTGCTTTGGAGGCGTTGAACGCATAAACCATAGGATCGATCTCAGTCCCCTGTGTTCGCATTATATATCATCAAGCTTGAGCAAGTATAAAGTGATACGTACCTTGAGGAGGAGAACATCACCATGAAATATCGTTGGCACCCACCAAGATTCGTTATACTTGTGCTTTGGAAATCACTTGCATGCTATCATAAACTAACAGAGATAAAAATAGAAAAGAGAAGAAAACAAAAGGAAATAAAGCAATGACATAAAAAGAAAAGTTACCTTTATTACTTGATACAATGGAAGAGAAGAGAAGCATACATCGGTGTCACTCTCAACATAGCCCTCTCCCTCACTTACATAAATTAAAAAGAAAAGAAAACCTAAACTACAAGAAAGAAGAAAACCTAAAACCCTAGATTTGGCCCTCTGGCTCTGGACGCCCTTTACGGTTGCTCTACAGGGGTATTTATAGATGCAGAAGGTAGTAGAGTCCCATAACAACTCCTCAAACGAAGCGGTTCCCCAGTCCAACTTTCCATCTGCCGCGGAAACGCGGCATGGGCCGCGTTTTCGCGGCCTAAGTGTGTCGGTTGGCCACGTTTTGGCGCGTGGCTTCTCCTGGTCCGTCCATCTGGGTGTTTCCTTCTGGAAGCTGCATCCTGGCTCTTTATCGTGGGATTTAGATATAACTTGGGAAGCAAGTTATCTAGATCCCAAATCTTTTATCCACGAATTTGTTATCTTAAATTCTCCTTCTTTGGCTTTATCCTCATCTGCAAGTGTTTAGGGTTGAATAGAAGTCTATCCTTCCCTCTTCTTTGTATTTGCAACTTTGGCCCTTGTGTATTTGCAATTTTGACAATTAATATTTGCACTTTTGCACTTGGGCTTGAATATGGGCTTTGGGCTTCTTTTAGGCTTTATTTATTATAAAATAAGACTCAAGGCCTGCACACAATAAATCATAAAATATAGTAAATGTGCAGAATTATATGAATAAATATGAAAATGTGATGGTAAATATATGATAAAAATGCACTTTTCACTACCAATCACACCCCCACACTTATCTTTTTGCTCGTCCTCGAGTAAAAATCAAAAGAAAAAGAAAAGAAAAATTAATCTAACCTAACTCACTTTCGTAGGAATCACGATTGCACTTAGCACGTGCAACAAGCCGTTAAACCTCTAGGTTACCCTAGAGGACGAGTGTTGTCTCGTGAGGGTTTTCAGCGGATTGCACCCACAAAATCCATAAAAAGGAAATAATTGAAATACTTTTGAAAAGGCTAAGTAATCTATAAGTTTTTAGGATCCTCATTTTTATTCATTCTTAGACTTAGTCATTATATAGTAAATTGTTTTCCTTTTTAGGTAAGGATCAAATTGGATTTGTGTATAGTCTTTTTCGTTACCAAAAATCATATGCATCCTTATGGATTTTTACTAGGAATTCCTTAACTTGGACTCTCATGCCTCTTATTATTATATATATATATTTTTTTCTTTTTTTTTTAATATGTATAACTCATCTAATTTTCTTTCGTGTAAGCATGAAGGCTTCTTGAGGCCCTCATACCTAACTAATTGACTATTAGATGTGTTAATACATATATGAGTAATTTTTCTTAGTTTCCTTAGGCTTTCTAGTCCACCCATGTAGCGAACTAAAGTCGATGACTCCCAAACTGGTCGGCTTTAGGGCACCAGGTGAGAAAACACCCCGCGGACTCAAATTCGAGTGAATTAGGCCACAAAACTAAGGACTTTATTTTATTTATTCACCTTTAGGCATGAATACTTATGCTTCTTGAGGCACATGTATCCAGCTTAATTGGTGAAATTATTATTATTTTTTATATATGAGGCACAAAGTCTTAGTCTTAGAATCCTAGATATGCATTAGGTATGCAAATTTCATTAAGGTAAAAATCAAGACTAATTAATTATTCAATTTCTCCTCCTATACCTAAAATTTAACAATTTATTTATTTTGACCAAGTTTTAGAAATACTAATCATGATTTTCCTAATTTTTAAGACTATCTTAGATTTCTTTCAAAAGATAAGTCAAAATATTGTCCTTTTTATAAGTTTTTTTTTAATTAGTATTTTTTTTAATTTTTTTATTAGCAAATTTTTGTTAGTTTCTAATTATGTTAGTATGTTAGTAAAGCCCACCCCCACACTTATCTCATGCATTGTCCTCAATGTATGAATGAATGCATATATGCATGAAAAAGAATAAGGGAAGGCAGAAGTTACCTTAGGTGGTGGTTCAATTGGGCCAAGCGTTGCTACCCAATCAAGATAACATAATATTTGGTGAAACTACCAGAAATTTTTCTTGTATAACCCACGAAAATGTATGTATAATTATTTTTTAAAATTTTCACCCCATCAAATTTTCAAATTTCATAATAAATTTCAGAGTCAATTAAGTCAATCGCCTTGTCCCAAAATAGAGTGTGAAAAGATGGAATGATTGACTTGGACGTCATAAGTACGGGAACGAATACCGACTCAGGAAGAACTTAAGTCAAGTAAGGGTTCAGGAGTCGGGCTAGGTTCAGGAAGTGGGTCCAAACAATAAGTTGAAGCTCAAGTCCACAATAATCTTCCCACAATGGAATGTGACTCAATGTTGGTGATTCTAGTTCAGGAATGATAGGTGTGGGAATCAAACTGACTCTAAAAGATTACCTAAGTCGGGTAACAAAACAGGAGTCAATAATGATTCGGGAATTTGAACTTGATCACAGATTTGAGAATATAGGTCACATATCTCATTGGGTTCAATTTCATAAAAATGAGAACTTGCCAATTTATCCATGGGACTTTCAAAATTGCAAAATTGGTCAAGTTCAATATGATCATCAAAAATGGGTGATTCAATTTCATGATGAATTGGAACAGGATCCAATGTTGACTCGAAAAAAGTGAATCAGGTGGAGACACCGGAGTCATTATTGAATCAGGAAGCAAAATTGAATCATCAAGTTGGGGTTCATGATCATATTCATGCTCAAGATCTATTTCAGGAAAGGAAAAACTTGCCAAACTATCAAAATTTGGAGTTTCGGCAAGGTCAAATGATGGTACTGAAGTAGAATCTTATTGTCCAAAGCAACATGGTTCGTCGGCTCTAAGAGGGTGGTCAGCGAAAGCAGAATTGGCCGGACGGTGAGAACGTAAAGATTGAACCATCATATCTATTTCACGATCACGGGCTAATCTAGCCTGAGTCATGGCTGCAAACATCCTTTCATAGTTGATAGGTGCATCATGTTGTGATTGGACTTGAAAGGATGAAGTGTAATCGTGATGAAGTTGTGAGTCGGTGGACTCACGCATAACCATGTCTGCGATTGATGGTAATTTTTGCTTGGACTCATGCATACTCATCATTTCCTGGATAGATGGTACTCTATTCTGACTGGGTGGATCTGAGTATGAATCTTGGAATATTGTGGACGAGGTGGATACGGAGGACAAGTCGGTTGAAAATTGGACTCGGGGGAATCAAAACCCATGAACTCTGTGAAGAGTTGAAAGTATGAAAATTATGGTTATAAGATGGGGGGTATGGGTTATATTCATTCGGATAAGACCATTCCGGCACACTAGGTTTGTCAAAGTTGTGATATGCCGGGTTGGTAATATCCGAAAAATAGTTAGGTGTGTAATATGGATTAAAATTGGAAAAATTATTATTATATGCCATATCACACCAACACAACAAAGAAAAAGAAACCAAACAAATAAACAAACAAAAAAGAAAAAATTCTAACATAAGTTAGGGTAGACCTATGACCTAGACGACTCCTAACTGGTTAGACTGTCCACGGGAGGTAGGGTGCAGACTTTGACCACAAGTTAATCAGCCAGGTCAGGGCAAGAGTGGTGGGAGGTTTTCCGTCAAAGACGTTCCTTAATTAAATAACCACCAATCTTCGGGCTTTCGGCCCTCAATCCCCTTCCTAGACACTGATTTGGCAGGAGTAAATTTCCAACACCGTTCCCCGTAGGATAATCTCCTAATTGAGTCCGAGATGTCCCTAGGGCCAACGTCTACTAATTTTAAGTTAGGCTTGGGTTAGTGAGTGCTGGGATATGATTTTTGGGCTAAGGAAGGGTGATGAAATCCTCACCTTATCTTGTTAATGGGTTATGCCCTTCGAATAAATTTTTGCAAGTGTACAAAATATGTAAATAAGATTCACTCAAAGCATCAACCAAGAGATGAGTCCTATTCTACATGTAATGCGAACGTACCTTGCTCCAGCACTCTTCAACAGTAAAATAAAGGAATTGAAAAGACACGTGCCTAATATGCAAACATCTAATCAATTTTTTATCTTTATCAACAAATATTTTACTGTTGGTTAATTAGCAGTGTACTGGTTTATCACAGAACAAATTGGAACAGAGCAGAAAATAAATCTTGCAATTTTTAGCAACCTGCAGAAATTGCAGTTAGTAGTTCACTACTAAGGCCGCGTTTCCGCGGCTATTGCCGCGGATCCGCGGCACTATAGTAGGCTCTGATGCTCTGCCTTCGAGGGCAGAGGCACAGAGTTGCTATATGTCCACTTCTGCTGTTATTTTTCCTGTTCTCCAAACCTGCAAACAGAAAGAATAAAAGAATTAGTTAATTTTTTTATTTAGAGAAAAACTTACCGTCCCTCCCCGCAACGGCGCCAAAATTTTGATTGAGATTTTACCTGCACACAAAATAAATAATATTAGATTTAGAACAAGTTGTGCAAGGTTCTCAATTCGAATCCGCGGTAGCAGTGGCTATGCGGGTTGTGATCCTCAGGGAGGGACTAGCGATAGAAGCGTTTGTAAGTTATCTCTAAAAATTATTTTCTTTAAGTTAACAAAAAGAATAGTTAAAGTTAAGTTAGGAAGAAGGCGGTAGATTATGAAGATGGAGGATTAGAGGTGGTATTTATAATGAGATGAGAAAGAAAGAATTGGGAGATGGTGATTTAATCTTCAAAAATAAAAGAAAAGAAAAGAAAAGAAATAAACACTAACCTTAGTTTGGTTGAAGAAAAACGTGAAATCCTAACACTTTCTACCTTGCTTTGGCGTTGAACGCATAAACATAGGATCGATCTCAGTCCCCTGTTCGCATTATATCATCAAGCTTGGGCAAGTATGAAGTGATACGTACCTTGAGGAGGAGAACATCACCATGAAATATCGTTGGCACCCACCAAGATTCGTTATACTTGTGCTTTGGAAATCACTTGCATGCTCATCATAAACCAACAGAGATAAAATAAAAAAAGAGAAGAAAACAAAAAGGAAAATAAAGCAATGACATAAAAAGAAAAGTTACCTTTATTACTTGATACAATGGAAGAGAAGAGAAGCATACATCGGTGTCACTCTCAACATAGCCCTCTCCCTCACTTACATAAAAATTAAAAAAGAAAAGAAAACCTAAACTACAAGAAAGAAGAAAGCCTAAAACCCTAGATTTGGCCCTCTGGCTCTGGACGCCCTTTACGGTTGCTCTACAGGGGTATTTATAGATGCTGAAGTAGTAGAGTCCCATAACAACTCCTCAACGAAAGCGGTTCCCCAGACTTATCCAATCTGCCGCGAAAACGCGGCTTGGGCCGCGTTTTCGCTGCCTAAGTGTGTCGGTTGGCCACGCGCTTTGGCGCGTGGCTTCTCCTGGTCCGTCCATCTGGGTGTTTCCTTCTGGAAGCTGCATCCTGGCTCTTTATCGTGGGATTTTGGTATAACTTGGGAAGCAAGTTATCTAGATCCCAAATCTTTTATCCACGAATTTGTTATCTTAAATTCTCCTTCTTTGGCTTTTATCCTCATCCTACAAGTGTTTAGGGTTGAATAGAAGTCTATCCTTCCCTCTTCTTTGTATTTGCAACTTTGGCCCTGTGTATTTGCAATTTTGACAATTAATATTTGCACTTTTGCACTTGGGCTTGAATATGGGCTTTTGGGCTTCTTTTAGGCTTTATTCATTATTAAAATAACAACTCAAGGCCTGCACACAATAAATCATAAAATATTAGTAAATGTGCAGAATTATATGAATAAATATGAAAATGTGATGGTAAATATAATGATAAAAATGCACTTTTCACTACCAATCAGCATGCAAAGAAGGAACTTGTTTCTTTCGAAACAAAGATTCTAAACGTGTATGGTTCTTAGCACATTCGCTCAAAGTGGAGCCCAAACAATCAATATTCTTCTTAGCATAGATATATCATTTTTAATTAAAGAAGAAGTGTGGCATGCAATAGGTGAGCTAGATGGTGAAGCTACACTAGCATGGCAAACATGTGAATCTATATCATTTTTCAAAAATTCATTTTTCTTTAAACAAATTTCTAAATCCTTTGAAATAGAATCAATTTTTATTTTCAAAGAGTCATTTTCTTTTACAACAAAATCAAGTTTTGAAGATATAACTTTATTTTTCTTCAAAACATCATTACAATCATTTCTATTTTTCAAAATCTCGTTTTTCTTTAGGGCAAGGTCTAGTTGAGATTTAAGTGAATCACGTTCACTAGAAATCTCTTCCTTCTCTTGCAAAATCAAATCAAGCTTTGAACATAAATCCTTGTTTTCATCTTTTAGTTCAAAACTCTTCTTTTTCAAAAGATTATATTTTTCTAAAAGTTTTTCACATACAATTGATAGTTCTATATTTAAAGCATTTGGATCCATATAATCATCACATGAAGAACTAGCATCATCACAATCTAATTGAGATTCCGAATATACCTCAAGGGAGTCATTCCCTTGGACCATAAAGCATTTTGGCTCGGATTCTCCACTAGATTCATCCTCCATGATGTTGGGCGTTTGTAGCTCGGAGGAAGTCAACTTGTTCCATACTGAAAAGGAGGAATCATAGTTAGAAACAAGCATAAGATAATCTTTGTTAAGCGTGCTTCTAATAGCCTCAAGGGCAAGTGTATTGGCCCCTATATGATTATGATTACCAAGATAACATTTCTTGGTAGCGGCAAGGAAAACATGCAAGCCTAGGGTTTTCAAATACAAGGACATCCTAAATTTCCATGTGTCAATGTTGGAAACATCAAACATGGGAGGTGACAAGCAATCTATGAGTGTGTGCAAACAAATAATATGCAAATGCAAATGATAGATTAGCAAACTAAGATCACACTCCTAGGTGGTTAAACCAAATATCAGGAGCGTAGGCTCTGATACCAATTGAAAATACACCTAGAGGGGGGTGAATAGGTGTACCGCTAATCTAATGAATTAAATGCGGAAATTAAAACTAAATTGCAACTACACTTAGTACAACCAACGAGTGTAGCCGAATTCCCCGTGAAGGGCTCTGGACTAACTCCTCTTGATTCCTCTGAATAAGAGTTGAGACGCTATATGAAGCTCTCGTGGTTAAGCACAAGTGATGCACACAAACACACAAGCATGTATATGAAATGACAAAGTAAAGCAATGCACAAATAAAGAGAGAGAGAGAGAGAGTTTAGAGTCAATGGATCAAACGCAAACAAAAAGATGTGTTTCGAGGTTCGATCACCGAGCTCTACGTCCCCGCCTTCACCGAGAAGGATTTCCAATCCACTAGGAGTACCGAACTCCTCTCTCAACCAATAAAACCTCCATCGAGGCAACACAAACACCACCTCACACAAGAGGGGTAGGCTCGTAGCCAAACAACCAATCACCTCACACTTGAGGGATACAAATCCAACTCCACCTCACACAAGAGGAGCACACCACAATCTCAACCTCTACCAAAGAGGGAGCTAACAACAACCCAAATCAACCTCTACAAAAGAGGGATACAACAAGTAAAGGGTTACAACAAGGTGGTATATCTCAACCACAAACCAATTTTCCACAAATAAATGATCCTATAGAATAGGATAGAATGATAGCTCAAGTTTGGAAAATCAAGTGTTTGGAAATCAAAAACTTAAAGAAAACTATTGGGAAAATAGCTAGGATAAGAATAAAATTAAGATCAAAAACCAATCCCAAAGCTTTTCCTTTTTCTCGAATTTTCCAAACCCTTTTGAAACAAATAAAGATGAACTCTTTAAGCACCAAAAATGTTTTGAAAACTTGCTAGAATAACACTAGAGAGTAGGAATTTTTGTCTCTAAAAATCTTAGAGAAAAACTCAAAACAATGGGGTATATAAAGCCCCAATTCAAAACTAGCCGTTAGGCTGATCTGTCAGCCTTGGTGGCTGGCGGTCGACCGCCCGGTCGACCGCCAACGGTCAAAAAACTGACCGTTGGAGCCTCGGTCGACCAGCTCGTCGACCGCAGCCTGGAACAGAGAGCAGAGCTCTCTGCCGCTTGACCGACCCGGTCAATGATCGGGTGGAAGTAGCACTCAAAAATGTGTTTTATGTAAAATCGATGAAAAGCTCGAATGTGCTAATGTACCCTCGATACTTCCGTTATAGTATTGGCTTAACGGGTCGAATCCACAGGGAAGGGAGGCGATAGAAGCATTAACAGTCTCTATTCACGTCAGTTGTTAACACTTCTTTTTTGTTGAAAGAATGAAAAGAATGAAAAAGAAAATAAAATGAAATCCAGAATGTGGTAGGTGAGGAGAGCGATGAAAACGGCGATGTAAAAAAGTGAAGTGCTTTGGAAATCAAAATCGAAAAAGAGATGGAACAAGGTTGAACTAAGAAGGATGGTAAAAACACCGATGGAAAAATGAGAAAAGATTTTGGAAAACGATTTCTAAATCAAGCTAAAAGAAAACTCATGGCTACTAACTACTAAATGCTCCACTAACCATGCTAACCTCTTCGAGATAGTTGCCTCACATTTTGATCCTTGGCCATCATAATCCTTGGCTCCAAGAGACGGTACAAAGCATGGCTCATGGATGGTTCATCACATTCAAAGCATTGCATCAAGAACAAGCTAATACAAGCATCACTCATTACACTACTAGCATGAAATAAAAGAGCATGAAAAAAAAGAGTGTTAGCTTGGTTAGCAAGTTAGATGTTAGAACCCATCATCTTTGGCCATCAATGGCTCTTGCAAGAACAAGGCCTTGTAGAGGCAACCCGATTCATGTGGATTATCAAGTAAGTGGTTAGATGGTTAGTGGTTAGTAGTTAGATTGCCATGAGAAGAAAAACTAGCAAGAAATCATGTAGAAGGTGAAGGAGATTATATTGGAAGAGAAAGGAGGCATCTTTACATAGAGTGTTACTCTCTATTACATCAATCCCATGCTTTCTCTCTCTAGAAATCACTCAGCCCTACTACAATGATCTAAGAAAATGAAAAATACAGGAAATGAAGAACACTCACCTACACTACACTAAAATCTGGACCTACTCCTAAAAACGAAGACTGCTTACATTCTGACTCTCTGCAGGGGCTTTTATAGGCGAAAGATGCTTCCAGAAGACGAGACAGGGCCACGCGTCGAAAATCGGCGGGTGGCTCCGTACTATTGCCGCGAAAACGCAAGGATTGCTGCGTTTTCGCGGCAATACCAGGGACTTAGGTCCCTGGTTTTTGTCAGTTTGTTCCTCTGGCTGCGAGAATTGTCAGGGTATATCCCGTTTCTGGTATTTACGCCCGAATATTCGTCTGACAAGCGTAGGAGTCTAGGTTCAATGCATCTTCTAGAGAATCCTTTGCTTGGCCTCCAAGTAATGCGGGATTAATTATCATTAATTGGGTTTCATTAAGCTCTTATTCCATCTTTGCCCTTGGACTTTGGATCTACCTGCAATAAAGACCAAAACACGGTTTAGATCGACAATTTATTCATAAAGCGGTGAGAGAATGCGACATAATAATGCAGAATTGTAGACTAATCACACCCCCACACTTATTCTTTTGCTCGTCCCGAGCAAAACAAGAAAAGAAAACTATACTACAGATGTTATTACACCACTTTCGCAGGTGACGCGATTGCACTGAGCGTGTGCAACAAGCCGTTAAACCTCTAGGTTACCCTAGAGGAGGAGTGTTGTCTCCTGAGGGTTTTCAGCGGATTGCACCCACAAAATCCATAAAGAAAGAAAATAAATGTTAGTATTTTGAAAACACATTTTGAAAGAGGGACAAGTTTATGAAATATTTTTGCAAAAATATAAGCGATCTAAGGTCATAAGTCCACCAAAAATTATTCTTTCTTAAGCTTAGTCTCCATGCAAGATCTTGTCTTCAATTATGGTAAGAATTCAAAATTGGATTGAATATTTTATCTCTCATAAAACCTAGATAATATGCACATTGTGATAGTGAAGATTTCTGGGATTTCAACTCTAACCATCAAGCCATTTATTAATATATATATATATTTCTTTTTCTTCCCTTAGTTTTCTTAGGCTTTCTAGTTCACCCATGTAGCGAGCCTATAACCGATGACTCCCAAACTAGATGGCCCTAAGGCATCAGATGAGAAAACATCCCTCGGGTTAAAGGACTCGAGTAAACAAGGCCACAAACTAAGGGGGATTATTTGATTTTTTGACCACCGTTAGGCGTGAATAATCATGCTTCTTGAGGCATAATTATCCAGCTTAATAAGTGATGTTTTATTCACATATATATATTCTTTTTTTTATTTGCTTTATCGCATTTTAGGTCTTTGTTTTCATCCCAAAAATTGTGTAAGTGTGAAATGCATACTATCTAAGGCAAAATATTCAAGATAAAATTATCTCCCCAATATTTTATACTTAACCTATAATTTTAAACAAGATCCATTATTTCGACTAGGTTTAAGATGTCATAATTAAGGCTTTCTTAATTTCTAAGATCATCTTAATTTTCTTAAAAATAGATCAAAACTTTGTCTCTTATTTCAAAAAGTTTTTAAAGAAAGAGAAAATTCCTATACAAAAGGGAAGATTTCTAAAAGTATCCTAAAAGAAGTGTAAAAGAAAGAAAATCTAAAAACTCTAAGTTAGTAAACCCTCCTCCACACTTATCTCATGCATTGTCCTCAATGCATCGTGATATATGTATGCATGAAACAAATAGAGAGGGAAGGAAGAAATTACCTCAAGGTGGTGGTTCCGGTGGCGGTCTGATTGGTCCACGAAAGGCGGCCCAATCATTCTTGCGTGGAGTCCGGAGGAACCCACCAGAAACCTCCATGATACAACCCACTAGAAAGATGTATGCATTTATGATTTTTATTAAAAAATTACCCCATCTAATTTCCAAATTTGCAAAATAATTTCAGAGTCAAAATTTTCAAAGCCCTTGTCCCAGAATGGAATGATTGATTTGGACTCAGGAAGCACAGGAACTAATATCGACTTAGGAAAAAGACTTAAGTCAAGTAGAGGTTCGAGAGTCGAGATTGGTTCAGGAAGTGGGTCCAAATCAAGAAGATGAAGCTCAGGTCCACATTCATTTCCCCATGATGGAATGTGACTTTCTAAGAGTGGTGATTCAAGTTCAGGAATGACAGGTATGGGAATCAAAACTGACTCTAAAATGTTGCTCAAATTGGGTAACAAAATAGGAGTCAATAGTGATTCGGGAATTTGAACAAGATCACAAATTGGAGGATCAAAGTCACATTCCTCATTCAGTTCAATTCCACAAAAGTGAGAACTTGCCAATTTATCAATGGGACTTTCAAAAGTAAGAAATTGGTCAAGTTCAATATGATCATCATAAAAGATTGGTGATTCAATTTCACAATGGATAGGCACTGGATCCAATACTGACTCGGGAAATGAAGTGAAATCAGGTGAAGACACCGGAGTCATAATTGAATCAGGAAGTAGAATTGAATCACTAATTTGAGTTTCATGATCATATTCAGGCTCAAGTTCAATTACAGGAAAAGGATAACTTGCCAAAATGTCAATGGGATTTGAAGTTTGGACAAGTTCAGGTGGGTGTGTTGAAATTGAATCTTGATTTCCAAAACAACATGACTCTTTGGCTCTGACAGAATGGTTAGTGACATTTGAAATAGGATGAGAATGAAGAGTTTGGATCATCAAATCTATGTCACGATTACGAGCGTTTTGAGCCTGAGTCATGATTTCAAGCATCTTTGTATAATTGATTGGTTTATCGTTTTGTTGAAAAGATGAAGTGTTGTTTTGGAATTGGTGGCAAAATTGTGAGTCCATCAGATTTTTTTGTTGTTTGGACTCACGCATACTCATTTCCAAAATTGATGGTCTTCTATTTTGGACTGGTGGAACTGAGTATAAATCTTGAAAATGTTGTGAAATTGGGGAGGCCAATGTTTCTTGCAGTTGTTGCTCGGCTCTTTGTAGATTGGCTTCTATACTCCTTTGTGACTCAAATTTTTCTTCAATGGGAGGTCCAGAAAAAGGAGTATAGGAAGCGAAATCGGGGAATGAATATTGTGTAAATTGTGGACGAGGTGGACATGGTGGACAAGGAGGTTGAAAATTTGGCTCGGGGGACTTGAATCCCCAATGACTCTGTGACGAGTTGAAATTATTTTGAAAATTATAGTTATAAGAATGTGGGTATGGGTTGTATTGATTCGGATAAGGCCAACCCGGTGTATGTGGTTGGTGCATATTGTAAAACGCCGGGTTGAAATTATCCGAATAGAATGGAGTCGGTGTGAAATATGGATTCATGATCGGATTGAAAGAATTGTTATTGTTGAATGCCATTTCACACAAAAAATCACAAAAAAGAAAGAATCAAACAACAAAAAGAAAACAAAAAATCAAAACCAAGCCTATAGAAGGGTTGACCTAGACCTAGATGTCCCTAGGGGCCAACGTCTATTCAAATTTTATTAGGGCTTAGGTTGTGTGAGTGGGGAGATGATTTTTGGGCTAAGGAAGGGAAAATCCCACCTTATCTTATTTGGAGTTTGCCCTTAAGTTCAATTCGTGCAAGTGTGCATATAGACAAGAATGTAACACAAAGCGATAAATCACCCACGTGTTTGTCCTATGCTATATGCAATGCCATATGTACATCTCCATCCAAATCACAAGAATCAGAACAAAATACAGAATATTGGAATTGAATTGACAAGTGCCTAAATGCAAATGTCTAAACCGTTTTAAAAGCGTCCAAATACCGTATTTTAGTTCTTTTATTTATTATGGTGTGTAGGCAATCACAGCAAAAAGATAGCAGCACAAATCAACTAGCTATTACAAGATACACATCCCAGAACAAACAAGATACAACATTATTGCACAATGGCCGCGTTTGCGCGGCAGATGTCGCGATTTCGCGGCTTTTGTTTAGAAACTGGGGCCCTGCTTTCAAGAGCAGGGAGATGCAAAGCTAGCTTATGTTCTGCAATATTAAGCACCTGTAAATATTGCCCTGCACACCAAAACAGAGAAGACAAGGTTAACAAAAACGTGAAATCAAAACCATTCCCTTCCCCGGCAACGGCGCCAAAAATTTTGATCGGGGTGGAACTAGCACTCAAAAATGTGTTTTATGTAAAATTGATGAAAAGCTCGAATGTGCTAATGTACCCTCGATACTTCCGTTATAGCATTGCTTAACGGGTCGAATCCACAGGGAAGGGAGGCGATAGAAGCATTAACAGTCTCTATTCATGTCAGTTGTTAACACTTCTTCTTTGTTGAAAGAATGAAAAAGAAAAGAAAATGAAATCCAGAATGTGGTAGGTGAGGAGAACGATGAAAACGGCGATGTAAAAACGTGAAGTGCTTTGGAAATCAAAATAGAAAAAGAGATGGAACAAGGTTGAACTAAGAAGGATGGTAAAAACACCGATAGAAAAAATGAGAAAAGAGTTTGGAAAACGATTTCTAAATCAAGCTAAAAGAAAACTCATGGCTACTAACTACTAAATGCTCCACTAACCATGCTAACCTCTTCGAGATAGTTGCCTCACATTTTGATCCTTGGCCATCACAATCCTTGGCTCCAAGAGACGGTACAAAGCATGGCTCATGAATGGTTCATCACATTCAAAACATTGCATCAAGAACAAGCTAATACAAGCATCACTCATTACACTACTAGCATGAAATAAAAGAGAGTTAGCTTGGTTAGCAAGTTAGCAAGTTAGATGTTAGAACCCATCATCTTTGGCCATCAATGGCTCTTGCAAGAACAAGACCTTATAGAGGCAACCCGATTCATGTGGGTTATCAAGTAAGTGGTTAGATGGTTAGTAGTTAGTAGTTAGATTGCCATGAGAAGAAAAACTAGCAAGAAATCATGTAGAAGGTGAAGGAGATTACATTGGAAGAGAAAGGAGGCATCTTTACATAGAGTGTCACTCTCTATTACATCAATCCCTTGCCTTCTCTCTCTCTAGAAATCACTCAGCCCTACTACAATGATCTAAGAAAATGAAAAATACAAGAAATAAAGAACACTCACCTACACTATACTAAAATCTGGACCTACTCTTAAAAACGAAGACTGCTTACGTTCTGGCTCTCTGCAGGGGCTTTTATAGGCGAAAGATGCTTCCAGAAGACGAGACGGGGCCACGCGTCGAAAATCGACGCGTGGCTCCGTACTATTGCCATGGAAACGCAAGGATTGCCGCGTTTCCGCGGCAATACCAGGGACTTAGGTCCCTGGTTTTTGTCAGTTTGTTCCTCTGGCTGCGAGAATTGTCAGGGTATATCCCGTTTCTGGTATTTACGCCAGAATATTCGTCTGACAAGCGCAGGAGTCTAGGTTCAATGCATCTTCTAGAGAATCCTTTGCTTGGCCTCCAAGTAATGCGGGATTAATTACCATTAATTGGGTTTCATTAAGCTCTTATTCCATCTTTGCCCTTGGACTTTGGATCTACCTGCAATAAAGACCAAAACACGGTTTAGATCGACAATTTATTCATAAAGCGGTGAGAGAATGCGACATAATAATGCAGAATTGTAGACTAATCAGTCGACCCGGGCTTTCCAGAGAGTAGAAGCTCTCTGGCGGTCGACCTCCCGGTTGACCGGCCCTCCAGCCAAACAAACGTGCACATCTTGTGCACGTCGGTCGACCGGCAGAAGCCAGAACAGGGAATTATAGGACTTGAAAACTTGGTTTTTTTATTTACCTATAAAATCCCATAAAAACTCTAAAAATCAACAAAAATAAGTTCAGTATAATACATTGATATACAAACTTGTTTGAGTAAAAATCAAACCAAGTTACAAACATTTTGAACTCTTTTTGTGTTATGGAAATTTTATCGAAAACCAAAATCCTTATTTTCCAAAACTTTGTTTTTCAAATGGAAATCCGATTTTTCCAAAACTCATCCAAATACAAAAACATGATACTTAAACACATTGAAGCATGTTACATATGGACATAAGTCCAATATACATGAAGCATATATATATCCATGTTTTTGACTTTAATTCCAAAAATATGTTTTGTTAAAATACCAAAACATAAACACATGAATAGGCATATCAAAATAAGTTTGTCTAAGAAGTTGAAGCATGTATGTATATAGAACATATCTAATATACATTTAAACCATGTAAACTTGTTTTGAATCTAACTATTCATGAAAACAAGATCGGTTAAACCAAAAACCGAAAACCAATATCCAAAACATAAAACGTGTGTGTGTTGTGAACTTGAGCATATCACACTATCTGGTCTTTACAAATGGATCTAAAAGCAAACTAAACTATGTACCGAAGTTTTCTTGACGAACTCCGTCTTTAAGTCGACTCGATCCAAACCGTGATCCACCGAGCTTGACTCCAACGAGTGCTATATATGATCTTGTCGCTCGGGCTCTGAAATCACCAAGTGAAAGGCTTCAAAACTCCTTTGTTGAAGCTAATCACCTACTAATATCTTGGTTAAGGATCTGAAACTAATCATCACAAGATTATTAGTAAACATAACTACATGAGTTAATGATCATCAAAACTAGAGTGGAAGGCCTCTGGGCCAACAAAATCAATACAAGGATTACTTCTTTCCTCATTGCTCTTTCTTGCAATCTTCTACTTTGTGCTTTTTGATTCATGTCTCTAACATTTGCTAACATCTCTAACAAGCTTTACATTCATTGCTTTTTATTCATGTCTAACTAATCTTCTTCTTGCATGGGTAACTAACTACTAATCTACTAACCCTAACTACTTGAATGATAACCCACATGAATCTATATCATGCCAATGAACTTTGTGCAAGCAAGAGCTATGGATAGCTTATGATGAAGGGTTCTAACTCTAACTCCCTAACAAGCAATCAAACTATCATATTTCATGCTCTAACTTTATGTTCTTGATGATCTATTGATTGCCTAACTTGCTTGTTTTGACTTGGAGAGTACCCACTCATCTTTACTGTCACCGATAGTGCACTTGTTTCTTATCCTAATCTCGCCTTAAAATGGATCTTGATAGGGTGATGTTCAAGTTTTTGCCATGTAACGCAAATTGGAGGATGAAAAACTTTCATTAGAACACCACATCACTTGTTCTTATTGCACAAGACTCATGAAGGCCAAGGATCCACTGTGAGGCCCTATCTTCAAGCAAATTAACGGTTAGTGGGTTTCATTAATACAATGTTAGCCATGCAATCTTTCCCATTTTCTACAACTAAAACTTTTCAAACAATTTTTCTTTAGTCACTTTCTTCAAATTTCTTTAAACTCTTTTTGCTCTTCTTTTTTCAAAGCTTTCTTTTAAAAACTTCTTTTAAAACTTTCTTTTAGTTTCTTTAAGCCTTCTCATTTCTTTTCTTTTGTTTTCAATCATCGCTTTCTCAATTTCGCACTTCTTTTCTCTATTTCACTCGCTTTATTACTCACAACCAAATCACATCATTGATTTCACACTCTTTCTTCTTTCTTTCTTTTTTTAACTAAAACAAGAAGGACCATATTTTGAAGAGAATAAAGTAAGAACCGGACGAAACTTCTATCGCTCCCCTCCCTGTGGATACGACTCGTTTTACCATTTGGCTAGGACGAGTAGTTAGGAAGGACATAAACACAACTACTAGAGGACATAACTCATCATTCAATGCACTTTCCTTTTGCCAAACAAACATAGCCGTTAGGGTAGGACCGATATAGGCTGTTGACTCGCTCAGGTAGCCATCAGGGTGAGAATCCAATGTAGGCTGCACTCCGAGCAGTCATTTTGAGCGAGCTTCCATCTTTTAGGAGACTTGTCGAGGGATAGTCATCAGAATAGGACCTGTTATAGGTTGTTGACTCCCTCGGATAGCCATCAGGGTGAGGACCCGATGTAGGATGAGCTCTGAGCAGCCACTGTGGGCGAACCCCCGTCTCTTAGGAGACTCCACGAGGGGTAGCCGTCAGGGTGAGACCCGCTATAGGTTGTTTACTCGCTTGGGTAGCCATTAGGGTGAGGATCCAATGTAGGTTGAGCTCCAAATAGCCACTATGGGTGAGCCCATATCTTTCAGAAGACTCCACGAGGGTAGCCATCAGGGGAGGACCCTCTATAGGCTATTGACTTGCTCGGATAGCCATCAGGGTGAGGACCCGATGTAAGCTGAGCTTCGAGCAACCACTGTGGGTGAGCCCCTATCTTTCAGGAGACTCCCTGAGGGGTATCAGTCAGGGTAGGACCTGCTATATATTATTAACTCGCTTGGGTAGCTATCAGAGCAAAGACCTGATGTAGGCTGAGCTCCGAGTAGTCATTGAGGGCGAGCCTCTATCTTTCAGGAGACTTCCTGAGGGATAGCTGTCAGGGTTGGACCCGCTATAGGCTATTGACTGGTTAAGGTAGCTATCAGGGTGATGGCCTTATATAGGCTGATCTCCGAGAAGTTATTGTAGGCAGCCTCTATCTTTCAAGAGACTCTGTGAGGGATAACCATCAGGGTAGGACCCGATATAGGCTATTCCCCGACTGGCCATCATGGTTGAGCCTGATATAAGCTGTTGAAGGGTTTATCGTAACCGGAAGAGGTATTGAAATTTTATAAGAATATCTAGAGAACTTGCACAATAATCTGTTTATTGGATATTACATGATTCTGCACATAGTATTGTTTCAAGTGAAAAGAGCTTCATTGCTTCTTGAGGAACTTCTCGTCCCAAGTTGTGCTGATGAGTAAACGCTTTAGTCGATAGACTTAGCTGGGGTATCTCTGACCTCCAGATCTCCTCTTGGTCGAGGACAAACTCTTCGAAGTATTCACGTTGAAATAGATTTTTCGAGGTCCCTTTTGAGGGCCCAGCAAGGTAGGGGGCGTGCCCTCGACTTCCATGGAAAGAATGGTGTCCTGCTTCTAGGAGGTTTGGGTCAAGCTTGCTTGGCTTAGGGAATCTCACCCAGGTTTGACGCTTGATGACTTGAAGGATCTGATCCATTGGTAACTTCAGGGGAGTGAAGACTGAGTCGTCCTTAGTCTTTGTTACTCTCGGGGAAGTGTTTTTCTTCCTCTTGTGTGTTGGGGTGTGATGCTCTCTTGTCTGCTTCCATAAGGGACCGGCTCTGTGACTTTTTGGATCCTCATATGGTGAGGTTGTTCGGGAGCGCCTTTTGTCCAACTTGAAATGTAAGTAGGTCAGAGCTAAGAGATATTGATGGAATTCGGAGGACGCGTTCACTTGGGCTTCCCTGGTGCTCAACTCAGTGACTCGTTGTTGGGCTTTTCGAGGGGCCTTTTATCTACGTCAGTAGCTGGCGGTTGATTTGCATTATCGCTTCTCGCTCGCACTCAGTAGTATTGCGATGGATGGTGACTAGTTCTCGCTTGTGGCCTGCCTAGGCCTGCTGTTCACTCAGGAGTTATCACAGGTCGACCACTCGCTGAATAAGCTGCCTCGGGAGAGTATTGACAGCTCGAGTTCGCCGGAGGCATTAACGTCATGGTGGGTAGTTGTCACGCCTCACTTCCTAAAATACGCTGAAGGAAAGACGCAACGAGAGTCGTCGATGCCTATATGTAAGGAGAATTCTCTACATATACGTGCTAAACCTTAAGTAACATGAACATGCTATATAAATCTACTATAATGATATGAGCACTGCAATAATACATTAATCGACACATGATAATATATGAATCAAGAAATGGAATAGAAGCTGAGTCTAATATATAGAAAAAATCAAGAATCAACAGGAATAAAAGAGATATTAGAATACCAATAAACAACAGAGAAAAACTCTAGACTCCTCGCATTGCGCTCGATTTCATCGAACACCTGATCAATATAACCCTATATTTGGATGTGCAAATCCAGGGGAGTCTGAAAACTCCCAATGAGTGCGTAAATTAAGGAAAGTGTGCATGTATACAATACGTATATACAATAACATGTCTAAAACTGTAAATTGAAGATAACTAAATCATACTATAAATAAATTTGTAAATAAAAGACAACTTATATACTGTAAAACAAGCAACTGATGCTCGAAGATGTGTTACCTAGCATATGTATCTAATCTAGTTGGTTATTATTGACCTAACTAATGTGGTACTTAGCTGGGTCCCATACCACAGTCATTTTCCCACATATTAAACAAGGTTATCGTTATTGTAACCGTCCGTCAACGTAGTGTATGTGTTTTGAAAGGGTATCGTGCATGCCCGGTACCATGGTAACACCCTTGCGCTGAATTAGAACGGACTGCAAGGTTCAAATAATTGAGAACATAGTCTTACACAAAAGAATAGCTGGTATATAACACCGTAGTCCAAGCAAAGCCCTAATAACTGACAATTGAATAACTAGGCAGTCAGTACTACCTTGATTCCCCATGGTGAAACCCAAAACTCGATATACCATCACAAGTCCTTCCAAAATATACTACATACATTATCAGGCAATTATCTTTTCTCCTTGGGTTATGATGTCTTTTATTAACATGCAAATAATTTATATTTAAAGTGTAATTCGTAATCGAATATCTCTAACAACTGATGATGTCAATAATACCTGATAACTAATAACTGACAGCTAAGAACTACTATTTACAACTGATAACTGATATGTGACAATTGATAACTGACATCTGCAAGAGAATATTGGAGATATAGAGTTACTAATTACAATGATATTACTAATCACAGATAACTAATAACTGATGTAAACTCTGAAAATGTAAGGTCACTAGAATCTAAAAAATCACTATCTCAATACCTCTATCTTTAATACTAAACAACTGCAATAATCAACCATGAAGAGCAGTCTACTGATTATCCTTAAAGTCAAACTCAATATATACCAAAATCATAATTAAAGAGTGGAACATTCTCAAGCAATATGAAATCTGGAAACGTCTACATCTGATAGTCAATACTAACAAATTCATCAATATTCAAACAGTAGAATCAGATTATAGATCTCAAAATACTCGCGACTCATGATTGAACAATCATCAATCTCATTTAAAAACTATTCAAGATCCAAAAAAAAAATATAAATCGCAAAAAAACTCCAACTCTAAATAAGTCCATACATAGATCCAAGGATCAAGCAAATCATTCTACTAATAAGGTAACATCCTATTTAATTTGTCCTCAATATCAAAATAAATTCTTGTCTAAATAATCACCAATTAAATTAATATCAATTTTACTAAATAACTCACATGAAATCCACACTTGATCCTAAAACATCAAGAACTCAAAAATATCCAATAACTCTAAATACCACTAAGCATTTAAAAAACAGTTATCTGGCAATCTAGTCCTCACTGACTCATAATCATCAGATGCAAGTTTCGATTCACTATAAACTCGTATACTATCTAGGTACTAGATCTATTACTAACCCAATCAAGAACTTATCTCTCACATGTGATAATAGATTAAACACTTCACTAACTCACATGATATGATACAAATAAACACACCAATAAAGTAAACAAATAAACTAGATAATATCACATGAAATGATACAGATAAACATACCGATAAAATAAATCAAACACTCACTGATAATGATAAATAAATATAATACAAAAAATAAACACTCACATGAAATGATGTGGTTCTAGGTCTGAGTCACCATTGATTCTGTACTTCATGAACCAGTCTGGATCTCTGAATCATCTCGCGTGTGGGGTCTTCGAATCGCCAGCGTATCGGGTTCAAGACGAACATGAATCTGGGTCTTCTGTTATCAGTTCTAATTGCACGAGCGAGTCCATAATATTGTAACATGCACACATAAAGAAAGAGGGGAAAATAGTCACATACACACGTGCTTATACACAAACGCACACACAGTACACGTGCACACAACTACACATACATACACTTTCACACACATATACAATGCACGCACGCGTGCACACACACTCAACACGCACACTCAACACACACACTTAAATACACAGAGAAAGAAAAGAGTTAAAGAGAGAAACCCTTAGAAAGAGAGAGAGAGAGGGGTCGACCATGGGATTATGGGCAGAGGGTGAGATGGTCGTAGGGGATGTTGTCGTAGCAAGGAGGAGGAGGGACACGGGTGCAGTGGAGATGGGCTGACCAGTGGATCACGGAGGGATTGCAGCCGGGGATGGGGGCACTCAAGGCTACAATAATCATTGGAGGGTTTTGATGCGTGCGTGGCGCTCGACAAGTGGTGGAGTAACGGCTGCCAAGGGGGAGTGTGAGGAGTACGGCTGAGGGAGGAGTTGGCTCAGCTATGGTGAAGGTGCCCGGAGGAGGAGGCCGTGGTCGGGAGGATTGTTGGTGATGGGGGTGATACACACAACCATGGCGAGGAGGTGAAAACCAAAGAGGCTCCGGCTGCGAGGGAGATGCAGTGGTGAAGGAAAGGGGATGATGACCACGTGGGCTCCAGCAGAGGTGGAAGAAGAGGAGAAGGAGAAGGTTGAGGTGGCTGCTCAGCCAGGGTGTTCACGTGGGTGAAGGTAGCCAGCAAAGCCTGATGCGTGGCAAGCCAAGGAGAGGGTGGCCTGGGCGTGCTGCGATTGTGCCAGAGAAGGAGGAGAGCTCGGCAAGGAAGGTGGGCTTGCGGGTGTGCGTGCCGAGTTGGGTTGCGGATGGCCGAGGATGGAAGGTTGCAGGCGCTGCTTGTGGGGGTTACTCGGCTAGCCACGAAAGAGGAAAAGATGGTCTTGCAACGCACAGCCGAGGAGGAGGCATTGGTGATCAAAGTTGGAGAAGGAGGAGGACAGGGATGGAGGGGGTCGGCCTTGGATGGTTGACGTTCAAGGTGATGGTGGTGGTGGCTGTACGTTGGGGAGAGAAGAAGAAAGATTACGGTTTTGATTAGGGTTAGGTTTAGGATTAGGATTAAGAAAGATGATTATATAGGGGAGAGTGATAATAGGTATGGGTTATTGCATTTGGGCTTTGGGATTGAGTTTGGGTTTGGAATGGAACTAACCAATAAACACAATAATAATCATACTAATAATAATAATGATAACAACACATAATAATAATACATAACAACAATAATAATTAACAATAATAGTATTAATACTAACACTAATAATAAATATAATAATACTAACACTAATAATAATGCTAATAATTACATTAATATAGTGTTAGTATTATTATATTTATTATTAGTGTTATATTAACAACAAGATTAGTATAAATATTAATAAAAATGGCTGTTTGGTTGCAAGGAAGTGGGCGGAAGTAAGAAAATAGGGAAGTATAATTGCTCACTTCCCTATCTATCCAAGCACCAGAAAAGGAAAATAAGAAAACCCCTTTTCCTTTTCTCTTTTCTCTTTTACACAATCATTTCCTCACTTCCAGAGTGCTACAGTTAATTTTGTGGTCATGTAAATCTCATTTGTAATAAGTTACAGTACAAGACAGTTAATTTTTTGATCATGTAAATCTCATCTGCATTCTAATCACAGTCCATTTTTTATTTTTCTTAATTAATTTTTATTTTAATATTATTTTACGGTCAACTTTTCCTCTTTCACTTTCACATTACCATCCAAACACCGAAAAGAAAAACGTTTTCCAAACCACACTTCTCAGCAACATCCAAACACCGGAAAACTTATTAACTAATTCCCAAGTTCCAAAGGGAATTATTACCACTTCCTCAATTCCTCACTTCCTCACTTCCACCCTTAACCAAACAGGCCCGAAAAACAATAACAATAACAATAACAATAATTAATAATAATAGTAATAGAAAAAATAGTAGTTAGTAATTAAAATGATAATAAGTAATAATGATAAATATATATAAGGCCAAATTAACATTTGATACTTCAAAAACAATTTACATATTTTATAATAATAAGTAATAAGTCATAAATCAAGTTAATTGATAGTAACAAATAAAATAAAATGTATAGCAAAATTAATAAATATTTAAAAAATAAAAATACTGTATTATTAACAGGAATATTATATTCTACCCACCTTACAAAAATTTCATCCCCGAAATTTCAATAAAGTAGGGAAAAATAAAAAGAATCAAAGGAAAAGAGAAGATATCAAGCTTCCATGTCGCTTCTCAGTGGTACCATGATTCAACTGTGCTACTCTGATCTATGC
This sequence comes from Agave tequilana, assembly GCA_038442645.1. Classification (NCBI taxonomy): domain Eukaryota; kingdom Viridiplantae; phylum Streptophyta; class Magnoliopsida; order Asparagales; family Asparagaceae; genus Agave; species Agave tequilana. The sequence goes on from JAVJIF010017608.1 coordinate 26,131, forward strand.
TACCGGCTTCAACATGGAGTGATCAAACTCAAGAGACAAAATCAGAAAAATAAGATTGAGAAGAGGGATGTGAATAAAGATGAAATCCAATCACCTTAGAAAAAGAGTTGGAATCATGAACATTGAAAGATTCAAGAGAGAGATTTTCAAAGGAAGGTCAGTCAATTCTCAAGTGGATTCGATATCATAGTATGAATATTATATGCACTACAGTGTAAATCTAACTTGATTCAAGTTACTGATAGGAACTATGTTCTTCTTATGAAAAGCAAAAGTCAAAAGTCAAGTCGCAAGTCGAAAACTGGGGCTCTGATACTAAAAGTACCCTGTCATGCCCCGCTTTCAAAAATGCGCTGAAGCGAAGTCGATGACTCATATACGTAAGGATAATACCCCACGTATAAGCTCTAAGCCTTAAGTAATATGAACAGTTATATAAATCTACTACAATAAATATGAGCACTACAATAATACATATAAGTCCACATATTATAATACGTGAATCAAGAAATGGAATAGAAGCTGAGTCTGATATATAGAGTATCAAGAATCAATTGGAATAAAAGAGAGATAACAATACCAGTAAACAACAGAAGAAAACTCCAGATTCCTCGCAATGCGTGCGATTTCATCGCACACCTGATCAATATAACAAAGCATCATGTATCTAGATAAGCAAATCTAGTGGAGTCAGAAAACTCTCAATTAGTGTGTAAAATGAGGAAAGTATGCACGTGTATAATACGTGTATACAATAATAACATGTCTAAAACTGTAAATAGAAGAAATTGAATCATACCATAAATAAATCTATAAATAAAGGATAACTTATACACTGTAAAACAAACAACATATGCTTGAAGATGTGTAACCTAGCATGTGTCTCTAATCTGATTGGTTATTATTAACCTAACTAATGTGGTACTTAGTTGCATCTTATACCACAGCTATTTCCCATATATTAAAAAAAATTATCATTATTGTAACTTCCTGTCAATGTAGTGCATGTGTTTTGGAGGGGTATCGTGCATGCCCGGTTCCACGGTCAACACTCCTGGCGTTGAACCATGACGGACCGCAAGCCCAAATAACTAAGACCATAGCCCACACAAAAGAATAACTAGTGTGGCGTCATAGTCCAGGCAAAAGCCTAATAACTGACAACTGAATAACCAGGTAGCTAGACTACCTTGGTTCCTAATGGTGGACCCATAACTCATCACAAGTTCTTCCAAAATATACGACATGCATTATTAGGCAATTGCCTATTTTTTTTTGAGTTATGATGTCTTTTATTAACATGTAAATAATATAGAATTAAAGTGTAATAGTAACCGAATATCTCCAATAACTGATAATATCAATAATAGTTGATAACTAATAACTGACAGCTGAGAACTACTATCAGATAACTGATAACTGATATGTGACAACTAATAATTGACATCTGCAAGAGAATATTAGAGATATAGAGTAACTAATCACAATGGTATTGCTAATTGCAAATAACCGATAACTGATGTAAAATCTGAAGATGTAAAGTCACTGATATCTAAAAGATCATTATCTCAATATCTCTATCTTTATTATTGAACGACTGCAATAATCAATCATGAAGTGTAGTCTATTGATTATCCTCAAGGTCAAACTAAATCAAATATACCGAAATCATAAATAAAATGTGGAACATCTTTAAGCGATATGAAATCTAAAACGTCTACATCTAATACTCAATACTAACAAATTCATCCATAGTCAAATAGTAGAATTAGAGAATAGATCCGAAATAATCATGACTCATGATCCAATAATCGTCAATCACATCTTAATACTATTCAAGATCCAATAAAAAAATTTAAATCGCAGAAAAACTCTAGCTCTAAATAAGTCCATACACAGATCCAAGTATTAAGAAAATCAGTCTACTAGTAAGGTAACATCATGTTTAATCCATCCTTAATATTCAAATAAATTCTTATCTAAATAATCACCAATTAAATGAATATAAATTCTACTAAATAACTCACATGAAATCCACTCTTGATCCCAAAACATCAAGAACTCGAAACTATCCAATAACTCTAACTACTACTAAGCATTTAATGAACAATTATCTGGCAATCTAGTCCTCATTGACTCATTAATCATCATATGCAAGTTCTGACTCACCACAAACTCTCATTCTATCAGGTACTAGATCCATTACTAACTCAATCAGGAACTCATCTCTCACATGTGATAATAGATTAAGCACTTCACTAACTAACATGAAATTATACAAATAAGCACACCAATAAAGTAAACAAATAGACTGGACACTTATTAATATCACATGAAATGATAAGGATAAACATACTGATAAATAAACCAAACACCCACTGATAATGATAAATAAATAATAATACAAAAACAAACACTCACATGAAATCAGTTCTAGGTCTGAGTCACCATCAGTTCTGTACTGCACGAATTAGTTCAGATTTCTGAATCGTTTCGCATGCTAGATTTTCGAATCGCCAGCGTATCGGGTCTACAAAAACACGAATCTGAGTCTTCTATTACTGAGTTCGGATTGCATGAGTTAGTCTGTACGCTGTAACACACACATAAAGAGAGAGGGAAAACATTCACATACACACGTTCTTACACACAGACGGACGCAGACACGCACAGTACACATGCACATGCCTACGCACACATACACTCACACTCGTACATATACAGTGCGCACACCAATCAACAAACACATAAATACACAGAGAGAGAGTTAAAGAGAGAAAACCTGAGAGAGAGAGAGAGAGAGTATGTTGGCCCAAGGTTACAATCAACCGGTTTTTGAGTTTTGATGATCACAAACATATATAGTTATTTGTACTAATCATTTTTAGTGTTTAAAGTGTGTTTCAGGGTTCTAAGGATTCTTGGTGTGCTCTTCCCTAAAGGAAGATCGTTTTGACTCAAGTTGGATCATTTCGGGTTCAAGATACAAGATTTTCAAGATCACATATGGAGGAGCCCACTTGAAGACTTTGTAGTCACCTAGAACCTATGTAAGACTTAGTTTGTTAAAGAATGAGGCTGTGTTAAATTGGCTCAAGCAAACACACACATTTTCCAAAATACGGTTTTTATTTTTGGTTTTTGATTTAAGTTCAGGCTTTGATTTCTATACATGACTCAAATTTTTATAAATTTATATCTTGTTTACATCATATATACCTACCTTTCCAGCATGATACTTAGTCATATTTCCTTACAAAATTAATTTGAAAATTTTCCAAAGTTCAGAAAAAAATCCTATAAAAATTCTGTTCCAGGCCTGGCCGGTCGACCGAGCCTTGAGTCCAGGGCGTGTATGTTTTGTGCACGTCTGTCGGTTAACCTGTAGGTTCACCTAGAGGGGGGTGAATGGGTGATGGCTAATCTAATGGTCACTTGATGCCAAATAATGCGGAAGCTAAAACAATTATGACCTAATAAAACTATTTAAACTAAACACCACGTATAACACAAGAGTGTAGCTGAATTCCCCGTGAAGGGCTCTGGACTAACTCCTCTAGATTCCCCTTGAATGGGTTGAGGTGCCGCGTTGGCTCTCTTGGTTGAATACAAGTGTTAGCAAACAATCCCAAGCAAGTATATCAATGAGCACAAATGAATATATCAAGCATATAAAGATAGACAATAAAAGTATGCAAGATATAAACAAGAGACAAAGAGAGGGAGAGTGAGCAATCGCAAACACAAGGGATTTGTTTCGAGGTTCGAGCACACTTGCTCTACATCCTCGCCTTCGACACACGAAGGATTTCCACTATAATCGATCCCAATGGTTCACCCGGTGCCGCAACACCTACAAGCTCTCGGACTCTCTAGCCCGTACACACGCAAGCCCACTGGCTCACCGAGGCCGCACCTCAAACAAGGAGTTCGCACCCGAACCCGAAACACCGAGTCCACACTAGGACCCGAAACAATGCGAACACACACATCTGCCTCCTCAAAGAACAAAGATGAACTTTGGTGATCACAACTCTTGATCACCTAAAATACTCTCACAAAACACTCCTATAGAATGAATAGCTCAATGGGTTGCTCAAGTGTTTGTGAGAAAAACAAGGAAAGAGATGGTGGAGGAAAACTCAAAGAATCTCTTTTAACACTCTTGATAAAAACTCCCCTTTTGATTGGAAGAATTTGCTCTCAAATTTGTGGAGAAAAACCTTTGAAAAGAGCAGAAAAACTGGCTTGAAAGCTCTCCTAAAATCTTAGAGAAAAAACAATGACCAAACCCCCAAATTTATAGGCTGACAAAAACTAGCCGTTGGGGTCTATCAGACCTAACGGTCGACCGTCCGGTCGACCGCCAACGGTCAAAAATCAGACCGTTGGAGCCTCCGGTCGACCGCCCGGTCGACCCAAAGAACAGAGAGCACTGCTCTCAGTTCCGGTCGACTGGGTCGGCAGACCGGCCATCTGCCAGGTCAAGGCGTGCACGTCATGCACGTCGGTCGACCGATCCGGTCGGCCGACTTCAGCCCTAGTCGACTTGGTCGGTCGACTAGTCGACTTGCTGAAGCCTGAAACTGAAAAACTAGGATTTAAAACTTGGTCTTTTTGGCTCACATAAAATCCCATAAAATACTTAAAAATCTACAAAAATAGTTTTACCAATATACTTTGATAAACAAACATGCTTGGGCAAAATCAAGGCATGTTATAAAAGATTTGGACTATTCTTGTAAGTTGGAAATATTGGCTCAATTGAAAACTTGTATTTTTCTAAAACTTGTTTTCCAAACTTCTTCATGATACAAAAACAAGATATTTTGAATTCATTAAAGCATAGTGTGTATGGATATGATCCACTACACAATTAAGATGAAATATCTATGTTTTTGTCATTAAGCTCTAAATATGATTTATATAGTCTTTAACCAAAACCATATTTAAACAACCTTTAAAAAAAATTCTTTTATGTATTTTTCCAAAAACATAAATTCTTTTCTAAAACAAACTAAATCAAGAGTGTGTGTGTGTGTGTGTATATGAACTTGAGCAATCAACCAACTATTCTATCCTTTACATTTTATCTAAAAATAAAAATCTTATACCTAGACACAAGTCTTCATCTTCTTAAAGTCTTCACTTGAAGCCTTCTCATCTCCTAGACTTGGTCCAAACACGATCCATAGAGCTAGACTCCTCTTGAGTACTTGATGTGATCTTGATGCACAAGCTCTTGAATCAAACCGTGCTAGCTCCAAAACTTGACTTCAAATCCTTTGTTGAAGCTATGCACCTCCTAAGATCTTGATCATAATCTCACTAATTAAACACAAGATCATTAGTACAATAACTACATGAGTTGATCATCATCAAAACTAGAGTGATGGGCCTTTGGGCCAACAATCTCCCCCTTTTTGATGATGACAAAACTCATGAAGTTATATATGCATGGATTAAAATAAAGCTTCAAAGAAGCTCCCCCTTAACTCATGCAAACTAAATAGACAAAATAAATATGCAATGAGGCACATAAACATGTATGCAAATGTAGGAGTAAACATGCTAATCAAGCATAAAACAAAATCACAAAATCTTTTTCTCCTATTTGCAAAATAAAACATATATGCATAAACTCAAATATTAATCCCCCTTAAGCAAGGAAAACAAATACTTCTCCCCCTTAAGTAAGGAAAACATACATATATCTCAATACTTCTCCCCTTTTTGTCAATCATCAACAAAGGGGTTAAAGTAAAAACAAAATCATCAAATTTTTCTCCCCCGTTTTGTCATAAACAAAGAGATCAATAAGGGTCAAATCAAACATATCAATAAAAGGTTATATGCGATATACATTCATGAAGAGGAAGACGGTTAAGTAACTTTCTTACACATATATATTACATGAAAGAGGGATGACAAGCCATAATTCACATAACGTATAATATGTAATGCATAAGAAGAGATGTGAAGTTCCCCATACACACGTGTACCACATAAAGAAGAGTTGTCAAGATCCTCAATACAAGATACACTCAACATGAATCTATATGTAAAAGAGATGTTAAGCTCTCCTTGCATATAGGCAATACAAATCAAAAAAAATTTTGAATTTTTCTCATAAAACAAATTTTGAATTTTCTTAATAAAACAAATTTTGAATTTTGATATCAATTTTGAAAATGATCAATTGTAAAATAGTGATCAATAGTAAAGTAATGATCAACCATATTGATACCAATTTAAAAACAAATGCATAAGCTTGAAAAATAAGATTTGAATTAAGCTTAGCATAAACCAACTTTGTGCTTTAAAAAAGTAAATCAATTTTAGCTCAAGCACAAAACAAATCATATATATGTATGAAAAATGAGTATACCAATTGAAATTGATGCATACATATATAAGAAAACAAAATATGAGTATATACAAAAATAGAGTCACATTGATACCAATTAAAACGATTCAATGATACCAATTGAAGCAATAATAGGATCATGTGTATATCTCATAAACTACTAATTTGAAGAATAAATAACTAGTATAAATTGATTTTTGAAAACTAGTTAAAGATCCTTCAAAATACAATAAATCATATATTTTTCATAAATCATACTAAATACACAAAAATTTACATTCATAGTCTATAAAGCTCAAAATATGTCCATGAAACTAAGTCATGATAAAATAAATAAAGTGTGAGTGTTCAAAAGTCATGTAAATAGCATTTTCATGAAAATAGACATTGAAGCTCAAAAAGTGTGAGTATCATTTTTAAATCATAAAAATTCATTTTTTTTTATCAATCAAACATGAACATTCATTTTTCATAAAAACAAAGCACACTTCTAGGTATATGTATGATTTATCCAATTTTAACAATACACATACATATCCCAAACGTAAAAGAGTCTTATCAATTGTATTTGCATGAAGGCAAGAGACTCACGGGTACACATGTATATTTATTAGATTTGAATTAAAAATACATATACATGAAGTAAAAACACGAAAATTGGCAAAACAAGTGTAAATGAGGAATTCATCAAAACTAGCTTATACATGTGCATATAATGGGTACAAATGAGCATGAAGTGCAAACATATATGAATCAATTTGTTCTCATTATTTTTACATGTATAAATAAATACAAGTTTTAATAAAAACTACATCTAAACATGTTATCACCACATGAAGCACAAAACAAATGAAAACATGAACATGCTCAAAATATTATGAATGAACAAGCATGAACATAAATAAAATGGGAGTTTAGAGACTGTTACCAACTCCAAAGCTCCAATCATGGTGGTCATCCCACCAAAATCTCCTTGATAGTGATGCATCAAATGTGTGTCCATCAAGTCCATTTGCAACCACCATTAAGGCACCAAATCTCTCACGTCTTGAGAGATCCCTCACCTATATCAAAAACATGGGGTGGGGGTTTTGATACCCATATTTTCTTGGGTCCTTTGGGGTTAGTCTTGTAAGGAACATTATTATTTGCAAAATGTTTGGGTTCCTTGACAAACTTTAAAACATTTTTATTAGCAAAATTTAAATGATGTATTCTATCAAAACAAAACTTTGCTAAATGGCCTTTGCGGCCACAATGTGTACACCTTAGGATGCTTATGTGTAGGAGTGTGGTCATGACTTGCAACATAAGCATATGCATGATGATGTTGTGCATGAATGTGTGGAGTTTGTTTCTTTGAGAACATTGACTCCAACCTAGTATGGCTAAATGCACAAGAGTTCAAAGTTGAACTCAAACAATCCATTTTATTTTTCAAATCTTTAATCTCATTAGTGGTGGCATGTAAAGCATGATGAGATAAAGAATCATTTTCTTATTCTTTTTACAAACATTTTCTTTTTCTTTTTCACAAAATTTTCTTTTTAAAGACTTATTCTCTTGAAAAACAACTTCCTTTTGTTTTTCCACCAAAGCAATATCATTTTTCAAAACCATATTCCCTTCACATAAGTCATTTAATTTAGACATCAAGGAAATATTTTTATTTTCAAAACATTATTCTCTTTTTCTAAGCATGCAATCTTAGATTTAAATGAATCTTGTTCTATATGCATGCAATCAAATTTCTTTTTCAAATTTTTATTATCTTTCTTAATCATGTCATATTTTTCAAGCAATAATTGACAAAATGTAGAAAGCTCTTCATATGACATGTTAACATCCTCATCCTCGGATTCGGTAGTTACCTCAAGGGGGTTATCCCCTTGGACCATATAGCACTTGTTGGAGGTGTCGCTTCCAACATCCGAATCGCTCACCGCATAGTATTGATCTTTTTCGCCAAGGGAGATGAGGGTATTCCATACTACAAAAGCCGAATCAAAGTTAAAAACTCTAGATAAATAAACATCATCTAGGGTAGACTTTAAAGCATTAAGGGCTTTTGCATTAGCCCCAACATTCTTACCATATAAACAATAATCATTATTAGTGATGGCAAGATAAACATGATAACCTAGGGCTTTGAGGTACAAAGACATCTTAACCTTCCAAATTTGGATGTTAAGAATGTCAAAGGTGGGTGGTGACATGAAGTCCATGGTGTGTGTATAAAATATTGTGATTAGCCTAAAAATGAGGATATTTAACTCTAGGTTGTAAGACCCAAATCAGAGTACCAAGCTCTGATACCAATTGTAGGTTCCCCTAGAGGGGGGTGAATAGGTGATGGCTAATCTAATGATCACTTGATGCCAAATAATGCGGAAGCTAAAACAATTATGACCTAATAAAACTATTTAAACTAAACACCACATATAACACAAGAGTGTAGCTGAATTCCCCGTGAAGGGCTCTGGACTAACTCCTCTAGATTCCCCTTGAATGGGTTGAGGTGCCGCGTTGGCTCTCTGTTGAATACAAGTGTTAACAAACAATCCCAAGCAAGTATATCAATGAGCACAAATGAATATATCAAGCATATAAAGATAGACAATAAAAGTATGCAAGATATAAACAAGAGACAAAGAGAGAGAGAGAGTGAGCAATCGCAAACACAAGGGATTTGTTTCGAGGTTCGAGCACACTTACTCTATATCCCCGCCTTTGACACACGAAGGATTTCCACTATAATCGATCCCAATGGATCACCCGGTGCCGCAACACCTACAAGCTCTCAGACTCTCTAGCCCGTACACACGCAAGCCCACCGGCTCGCCGAGGCCGCACCTCAAACAAGGAGTTCGCACCCGAACCCGAAACACCGAGTCCACACTAGGACCCGAAACAATGCGAACACACACGTCCGCCTCCTCAAGAAAAAAGATGAACTTTGGTGATTTGATCACCTAAAATCCTCCCACAAAAATACTCCTATAGAATGAATAGCTCAATGGGTTGCTCAAGTGTTTGTGAGAAAAATAAGGAAAGAGATGGTGGAGGAAAACTCAAAGAATCTCTTTTAACACTCTTGATAAAAACTCCCCTTTTGATTGGAAGAATTTGCTCTCAAATTTGTGGAGAAAAACCTGTGAAAAGAGCAGAAAAATTTGCTTGAAAGCTCTCCTAAAATCTTAGAGAAAAACAATGACCAATCCCCCAAATTTATAGGCTGTCAAAAACTAGCCGTTGGGGTCTGTCATACCTAACGGTCGACCGTCCGGTCGACCGCCAATGGTCAAAAATCAGACCGTTGGAGCCTCCAGTCGACCGCCCGGTCGACCCAAAAGAACAGAGAGCACTGCTCTCAGTTCCGGTCGACTGGGTCGGCAGACCGGCCATCTGCCAGGTCAAGGCGTGCACGCCGAGCCTGTCGGTCGACCGAGCCGGTCGGCCGACTTCAGCCCTAGTCGACTTGGTCGGTCGACTAGTCGACTTGCTGAAGCCTGAAACTGAAAAACTGGGATTTAAAACTTGGTCTTTTTGGCTCACATAAAATCCCATAAAATACTTAAAAATCTACAAAAATAGTTTTACCAATATACTTTGATAAACAACATGCTTGCACAAAATCAAGGCATGTTATAAAAGATTTGGACTATTCTTGTAAGTTGGAAATATTGGCTCAATTGAAAACTTGTATTTTTCTAAAACTTGTTTTCCAAACTTCTTCATGATACAAAACAAGATATTTGAATTCAATAAAGCATAGTGTATATGGATATGATCCACTACACAATTAAGATGAAATATCTATGTTTTTGGCATTAAGCTCTAAATATGATTTATATAGTCTTTAACCAAAACCATATTTAAACAACCTTTAAAAAAAATTCTTTTATGTATTTTTCCAAAAACATAAATTCTTTTCTAAAACAACTAAATCAAGAGTGTGTGTGTATATGAACTTGAGCAATCAACCAACTATTCTATCCTTTACATTTTATCTAAAAACAAAAATCTTATACCTAGATACAAGTCTTCATCTTCTTGAAGTATTCACTTGAAGCCTTCTCATCTTCTAGACTTGGTCCAAACACGATCCATAGAGCTAGACTCCTCTTGAGTACTTGATGTGATCTTGATGCACAAGCTCTTGAATCAAACCGTGCTAGCTCCAAAACTTGACTTCAAATCCTTTGTTGAAGCTATGCACCTACTAAGATCTTGATCATAAATCTGTCACTAATTAAACACAATATCATTAGTACAATAACTATATGAGTTGATCATCATCAAAACTAGAGTGATGGGCCTTCCGGCCAACACAACCGACCGGTCGACCGACTGGAACCACTTTGCTCTCTGTTTTTGGTCGGTCGACCGGGTCAGTCGACCGACAGTTCTAAACATAATTTTCTTTTGGCTTCCGGTCGACCGACCGGTCGACCGAGTCCAATGGCTAGTTGCCAATTGGACTGCCGGTCGACCGGCCGTCTCCAGCCGCCAACGGCTAGTTTTCTGAGATTTTGTTTTGGGATTCGTTGGAGATTTTGGTGTCAACTAATTCTGAAATTTTAGTAACTATTTTCTGACCTAATAACCTAGTCCTAATCATATTTTGATCTCCTCTAAACCCTATAATAGTGGGGATTGGTCACTTGCAAAATACAAGAAATATACCTAGTTTTTCAAGTTTTCAAAAGAAAGAAAAAGTTTCAAAAGCTCTCAACTCTCTTGTGCATTCTTGGCTTCTGTTTTCAGTTGTGTTTTAAAGCAATTTTTCATTACAACTGATCTTGTTTTCTCACTACACTTCTTGAGCCAAAATATCCTCCTCATTCTATAAGGAAGTTGTAAAAAGAAGTTTGTGATCTTTTGTTGATCATTTGGTTACTTGTTCTTCTTGTGTTGAGATCCCTCTTCGGTAGAGGATTATAATTGGTGGAGTTCCGTACTCTGGTCTTCGGTAGATTTTGTAATCGTTCCTCGGTGGATATAGTGGAAACCCTTCACGGCGGTGAAGGCGGGGAGTAGAGCGGTGTTTCGAACCTCGAAACAAATACTTTGTGTTTGCGATTGTTTTTCTTATTGCTCTCTACTTCTAGCTTGTGTTATTGCTCTTAATTTCTAGCTTGATATATATCTTGTGTGCACTTCAATATTACATCCATTTCATTCCTTGCTATATTGTCGATCATTACTCATACAACAAGATTGCAATACGCACCTCAAACTCTTATTTAGAGGAATCACGAGGAAGAAGTTCAGAGCTCTTCACCGGGTATTCGGCTTCTAGTCTTGTTTTGGGCGATTGTTGCATCACATATTCATACTTGTTCAAAAAGATCTTAATATTAGCATTAACACCTATTCATCCCCCCTCTAGGTGTTTTACAATTGGTATCAGAGCTTTGGTCTCTAAGCTCTTGGCTTAACAACTAGAGAGATCCTTATTGCTAATCATTTTTCATCTTCATTCATTTAGTAAAAATGGCCAAAGGAATTAAGACCCCACCAAAGTTTGATGGCCTTAACTTTCCCATATGAAAGGTTAAGATGACCGTATTTTTGCAATGCCTAGGAAGCCGGATTGCGAAGGCGGTGACCAAACCATTTAGTGTACCCACCGGTGATGAGGACACTTGGTCCGATATTGAGACTAAAGAATTTGATGCTAATGCTAGGGTACACTATGCATTGCTCCAAGCACTTAATGATGATGATATCTCTAGAGTTATTCATTGTAAATCCGCACATGAAATTTGGACTCACTTGCTTGTCACACATGAAGGGACTTCACAAGTTAAGAGGGAAAACTTTTCTATGCAAGAAAATGAAACCATAGATGATATGGTTACAAAATTTACAAAGATTACTAATGGACTTTCTTCTTTAGGTGATGCTATTGACAACGATCAAAAGGTGAGGAAGATCATTCGTGCTCTCCCTCCATCTTGGGAAGTCAAAGCCACTACCTTGAAGGAACTTAATGACAAGGAAGAGATGGAGCTTATAGGTCTCATTGAGAACCTCAAGACCCATGAGATGGAGAGAAAGCAAAAGAAGTAATGGCTCCCTCCAAGAAGAAAACTATTGCCTTCAAGAGTCATTCAACATACTCCGATGAAGACGATGAAGAAGAAGACGATGAGGAGCTTTCACTTCTTGTTAAAAACGTTCGGAGAATGTATAACAAGGCTAAGTTCCAAAATAAAAGGAGATGGCAAGGCAAAGAAGAAAAGAAAATTATTTGTTTCAATTGCCAAAAGTCGGGTCATATTGTTGCGGAATACCCGGATAAAGTCAAGCCCTCCACCTTCAAGAAGCCATATAGAAAGAAAGCATTAAAGGCTACTTGGGATTCCGAGAGTGAATCCAAGGAGGATGTCGACACCGCCAACATGTGCTTCATGGCAAATGAAAGCACAAGCAAGGTATCTCCCAACACTTCTCTTGATTGTGAGCTTTCCATAGATGAACTAGGAGAAGCTTTTGAAGAACTTTCACATAACTATGATTTTCTCAAAAAGAAGTATTTGAAAATGAAAAAGGAAAATGAATCTCTAAATAATAAAGTTTTTACTCTTTCAAAAGAAACGGATGAATTGCTTTCTACACTTGTTTCTACACAAAAGGATTTTGAGAACTATAAAATATCTTGCAAAGGTAAGTTTCCACAAATTAATGAAAATAAAATTTCTATGCTAAAAGAGAAAATTGATTCTTTAAGAATAGTTTTGAAAAAATATAAATTTGATAAGAATAGATTAGAGGCTATGTTTCCTAAGAAACAAGTCCCTAAGAAACATTCTCATGCTATTCATGCTCATGTTCATAAATCACAACCTTTACATCATACCAAACACCCTAAACATGTAAACACTCCACACACACATCATGCATACATGTATGGTAAAGTATTTTCATGCACATATTGTGGCCGTAAACGTCATTTAGTTAGATTTTGCTATGATAGACTTATTGCTTCACATCATAATGTTTGGGTTCGGAATACTAACTTTCAAGGACCCAAGAAGATTTGGGTACCAAAGTCAACAAAGTTGTTAAATGATGTAGGTACCTTCCAAGGCCCAACGACGTAAAGGATTGTGGTATCTTGATAGTGGTTGCTCAAGGCGCATGACTTGGGATATCAACAACTTTGCAACCCTATCAAGATACCATGCAGGTGGCACCGTCACCTTCGGAGATGATGCCAAGGGAAAAATCATCGGTATTGGTAATGTTAAACTTAGTACATCCCCTTTAATAGAAAATGTTGTTTTGGTTGATGGCCTCAAGCATAACCTCTTGAGTGTTAGTCAACTTTGTGACAAAGGTTTTGATGTTGTTTTTGATAATTTAGCTTGTAGAGTTATTGATAGACAATCTAATACATGTATATTTTCCAGTTTTCGTGAATGCAATGTTTACATGATTGACATGTCTAATATGTTTTGCAATGCTACTTGTTTAAAAGCCCTCAATGATGACTCTTGGTTATGGCATAGAAGATTAGGTCACATTTCTTTTGACCATCTATCTAGGTTAAACAACAAGGAAATGGTGAAAGGTACCGCGTTTGCGACGCGTGCCAACTTGGGAAACAAACCAAGTCCTCTTTCAAGTCAATCAAGGATATCATGACATCACGTCCCTTGGAGTTGATCCATATGGATTTGTTTGGTCCTACTCAAACCAAAAGTCTAAGTGGGAATCGATTTGCTTTTGTTTTAGTTGATGATTTCTCGCGTTTTACTTGGGTTTTCTTTCTTGAGCACAAAAATCAAGCTTTTTCATATTTTCAAGCCTTTAAGAAAAGAGTTAAAAAGGAAAAAGATTCTTCTATTTTAAGAATAAGAAGTGATAGAGGCGGTGAATTCAATAACCTACCCTTTAACACTTTTTTTGAAGAACATGGAATTAAGCATGAACTATCTTGTCCTAAACTCCACAACAAAATAGAGTAGTTGAGAGGAAAAATCGGACATTACAAGAGATGGCTAGGACAATGATTAATGAATATGGTCTCCCTCATTATCTATGGGCCTGTTGGCCCGAAGGCCCATCACTCTAGTTTTGATGATGATCAACTCATGTAGTTATAGTACTAATAATCTTGTGTTTAATTAGTGACAGATTTATGATCAAGATCTTAGTAGGAGCATAGCTTCAACAAAGGATTTAAAGTCAAGTTTTGGAGCTAGCACGGTTTGATCCAAGAGCCATTGGATCATGTTTAGACCAAGTCAAGAAGATGAGAAGGCTTCAAGTAAAGACTTCAAGAAGATGAAGACTTGTGTCTAGGTTTGTTTAGTAAGATTTTGTTTTAGTTAAAATGTAAAGGATAGAGTAGTTGGTGGACTGCTCAAGTATCATATACACACACACTCTTGATTTAGTTGTCTTTTCATAAAAGAATTTTCAGTTTAGAAAAGACTTTTCATTTTGAAAAAATACTTTGATTTTTGGAATTTCTCATATACATATCTTTTAACCAAAATCATGTTTAGTGCTTTTGTCAAAAACATAGATATTTCATCATGTTTGTGTAGTGGATCATATCCATACACACTATGCTTCAAAGTTGTTTAAATATCTTATTTTTGTACTTGGTGAAGTTTTGAAAAATAAGTTTTAGAAAAATCAAGTTTTGGAAAATACTGTTTTTTATTTGAGCCAATTTTTTCATATTACAAAAATAGTCCAAATCATTTGTAACATGCCTTGATTTTGTGCAAGCATGTTTATTTATCAAAGTATATTGGTAAAACTATTTTTGTAGATTTTTCATGATTTTATGGGATTTTATTTCAATCAAAAAGACCAAGTTTTAAATCCCTTTACTTTTCTGTACTGGCTTCAGCCGGTCGAGCGACCCGGTCGACCGACGTGCACAGACGTGCACGCCAACTCTGCAGGATGGTCGGCCAACCGACCCGGTCGACCGTCTAGAGAGCTCTGCTCTCTGGAAAGGCCCCGGCCGACCGTGCGGTCGACCGGACAGAGAGATTGCTCTCTGTATCCTGGCTCGGTCGACCGCCCGATCGACCGATGGCTCAAACGGTCTGAAATATGACCGTTGGCCGGCCGACCGGACGGTCGACCGTTAGGCCTGACAGAACCCCAACGGCTAGTTTTTCTATCCCTATAAATTTGGGGGTTTGAGCATTGTTTTTCCAAAAGATTTCTAGTGGGTTTTAAGCCAGTTTTTCCTACTTCATTAAAAGAGTTTTTCCCACTAAATTGAGAGCTAATACTTCCAATCAAAGGGGAGTTTGTCAAGAGTGTTTAAAAGAGATTTCTTTGAGTTTTCCTCCACCATCTCTTTCCTTGTTTTTCTCACAAACACTTGAGCAACCCATTGAGCTATTCATTCTATAGGGATTTGTTGTGAGAGGATTTTAGGTGATCAAGAGTTGTGATCACCAAAGTTCTACTTTGTTCCTTTGAGAAGGCGGACGGTTGTGTTCGCATTGTTTCGGGTCCTAGTGGGGACTCGGTGTTTCGGGTTCGGGTGCGAACTCCTTGCTTGAGGTGCGGCCTCGGCGAGCCGGTGGGCTTGCGGTGTGTACGGGCTAGAGAGTCTGAGAGCTTGTAGGTGTTGCGGCACCGAGTGATCCGGTGGGATCGATTATAGTGGAAATCCTTCGTGTGTCGAAGGCGGGGATGTAGAGCAAGTGTGCTCGAACCTCGAAACAAATCCCTTGTGTTTGCGATTGCTCACTCTCTCTCTCTCTTTGTCTCTTGTTTATATCTTGCATGCTTCTATTGTGTTTATCTTTAGATGCTTGATATATATTGTGTGCTTATTGATATATATGCTTGGGTTGTTTGCTAACACTTGTATTTAACCAAGAGAGCCAACGCGGCACCTCAACCCTTATCTAGGGGAATCTAGAGGAGTTTGTCCAGAGCCCTTCACGGGGAATTCGGCAGCACTCTTGTGTTATACGTGGTGTTTAGTTTAAATAGTTTGTTTTGGTCATAATAGTTTTTGCTTCCGCATTAAATGGCATTAAGTGACCATTAGATTAGCCATCACCTAATCACCCCCCATCTAGGTGATCCTTCAATTGGTATCAGAGCATCTTTCAATTGGTATCAGAGCCAAGTGCTCTGATTTTAGGTCTTACAACCTAGAGTTAAAGATCCTCATTTTTAGGCTAATCACTATTTTTGTACACACACCATGGATTTCATGTCACCTCCCACTTTTGATATTCTTAACATCCATATATGGAAGGTGAAGATGTCTATGTACCTCAAGGCCCTAGGCATTCATGTTTTTCTTACCACCACTAAAATGATTATTGTTTAAATGGCAAGAATTTTGAGGCTAATGCAAAAGCCCTACATGCTTTAAAGAGTACCCTAAATGATGATTATTTATCTAGGGTTTCTAATATTGATTCGGCTTTTGTAGCTTGGAACATCATCACCTCCCTTGGCGAAAAAGATCTATATTATGCCGGGAGCGATTCGGACGTTGGAAGCGACATCTCCAACAAGTGCTATATGGTCCAAGGGATAAACCCCTTGAGGTAAACACCGAATCCGAGTTAGATGATGAGGACATGTCATATGATGAGCTTACCACTTTTTGTTAACTCCTACTTGAGAAATATGACATGATTAAGAAAGAAAATAAGAAAATGAAAAGGGATTTTGATTGCATGCTTAAAGAAAATGATTCATTTAGAACTAAGGTTGCATGCTTAGAAAAGAAAAAGAAGATTTGAAAAATGAAAATATTTCATTAATGTTTAAATTGAATGATCTTTGTGAAGGAAACACATCTTTGAAAAATGAAATTATTTGGTGGAAAAACAAAAGGAATTCGTTTTCCAAGAAAATAATATTTTAAAAGGAAAAATGATTGAAAAAGAACAAGAAAAAGTTTCTAAAAAGAAAAAGATTTTTGATCATGCTTTACATGCCACTACTCTATTGATCAAAATGAAGTTAAATTTTTGAAAAAGAAAATTGATTGTTTGAGCTTCACTTTGAGCTCATGTGCATTTAACCATTCTAGATTGGAGTCACTGTTTTCAAAGAAACAAACTCCACATATTCATGCACATCATCCTCATCATGCATATGCTTATGTTGCACGCCACGATCATACACATACACATAAGCATCCTAAGGTGTACAAATGTACACATTGTGGCCGCAAAGGCCATTTAGCAAAATTTTGTTTTGATAAGATGCATCATATTAATTTTGCTAATCATAAAAATGTTTGGGTGCCTTACAAGACTGACCCCCAAGGACCCAAAAGAAAATGGGTACCAAAACCCCCACTATGTGTTTTTGATTTAGGTGAGGGCTCTCACATAACGTGAGAGGAATGGTGCCTTGATGGTGGATGCACTTGGACTTGATGGACACATATATGGATGCATCGCTATCAAGGAGTTTTGGTGGGTCAACCACCATGTTTTGAGATTTGGAATAGTTCTTTGGTTTGGTAACTATTTCTAAACTCCTAATTTATTTACATGCTTGTTCATATGTCATATTTTTAGCATGTTCATTTTTTTATGTATTTTTTTTGTGCTTCATGTGGTAAATACTAGTTTAAATGTAGTTTTTATCAAAACTTATATTTATACATGTACAAATAGTGAGAACAAATTGATTCATATATGTTTGCACTTCATGCTCATTTGTACCCACTATATGCACATGTATAACCTAGTTTTGATGATTATTTCATTTATACTTGTTTTGCCTATTTTCATGTTTTTACTTCATGTATATGTAATTTTTGTTCAAATCTAATAAATATACATGTATATCCATTTTGAGTCTCTTGCCTTCATGCAAATACCTTTAATAGACTCTTTTATGTTTGAGATATGTATGCATATTATTAGATTTAGATAAATCATATATATACCTTGAAGTTTGTTTTTAAATGAATAATAAATTTTCATGTTTTGTTTAATAAAATAAAATGAATAATTTGTTTTGATCATTTTGAGCCTTAATGACTATTTTCATGAAAATGCTATATACATGATTCTTGTACACTGACACTTTATTTGTTTTTTCATGACTTTGATTCATGAACACTTTTATGAGCTTAATCGATTTTGAGTGTCATCTCTTGTGTATTTGGTATGATTCATGAAAAACATATGTTTTGATGTTTTTGAAGGATTTTTAACTAGTTTCTCAAAAAATTACTTTTAACTAGTTAATTATTCTTCACTTGGAAGAGATTTTCAATGCTTAACTATTTTCAAAATTATTTTCGAAAACCCCTTCCAACCTTTATGGGTGGATGGCTGGGCGATTATGCCTTGTATGCTTCATTAAAATCTTCTATCTTGAGCATATGAAGGGTGGCAGGTTATGAGTCATATAGATGATTTACATTGTTATTTTCAATTGGTATCTTTGGATCATTTCAATTGGTATCAATTTGACTCTATTTTTGTATATACTCATATTTTCTTTCTTATATATGTATGTATCAATTTCATATGGTATACTCATTTTTCATACATATATATGAGTTATTTGTGCTTAAGTTAAAAATGATTTACATGTTTATAGCACAAAGTTATTTATGATAAGAAAATTAAATTTTTTAAGAAAAATTCTCAAGATTTGTTTTATTGAGAAAATTCAAAATTTTGTTTTATAAGAAAAATTAAAAATTTTGATTTATATTGCCTATATGCAAGGAGAGCTTAACATCTCTTCTACATATAGATTCATGTTGAGTGTATTTTATATTGAGGAGCTTGACAACTCTTCTTTATGTAGTACACGTGTGTAGGGGGAGCTTCACATCTCCTTTTATGTATTACATATTATATGTTATGTGAATTAGGGCTTGTCATCCCTCTTTCATGTAATGTATATGTGTAGGGAAGTTACTTTACCGTCTTCTTCTTCATGAATGTATATCGCATATACCCTTTTATTGATATATTTGATTTGACCCCTTATTGGTTTCTTTGTTTATGACAAAAAGGGGGAGAAAATTTTGATGATTTTGTTTTTACTTTAACCCCTTTGTTGATGATTGACAAAAAGGGGGAGAAGTATTTGAGATATATGACATATGCATGTTTTTGTTTTCCTTGCTTAAGAGGGATTAATATTTGTGTTTATGTATATATGTTTTGTTTTGCAAATAGGAGAAAAAGATTTTGTGATTTTGTTTTATGCTTGATTAGCATGTTTACTCCTACATTTGCATACATGTTTATGTGCCTCATTGCATATTTATTTTGTTTATTTGGTATGCATGAGTTAAGGGGGAGCTTCTTTGGAGCTTTACTTTAATCCATGCATATATAACTTCATGAGTTTTGTCATCATCAAAAAGGGGGAGATTGTTGGCCCGAAGGTCCATCGCTCTAGTTTTGATGATGATCAACTCATGTAGTTATAGTACTAATGATCTTGTGTTTAATTAGTGACAGATTTATGATCAAGATCTTAGTAGGTGCATAGCTTCAACAATGGATTTAAAGTCAAGTTTTGGAGCTAGCACGGTTTGATCCAAGAGCCATTGGATCGTGTTTAGACCAAGTCAAGAAGATGAGAAGGCTTCAAGTGAAGACTTCAAGAAGATGAAGACTTGTGTCTAGGTTTGTTTAGTAAGATTTTGTTTTAGTTAAAATGTAAAGGATAGAGTAGTTGGTGGATTGCTCAAGTATCATATACACACACACTCTTGATTTAGTTGTCTTTTCATAAAAGAATTTTCAGTTTAGAAAAGACTTTTCATTTTGAAAACAATACTTTGGTTTTTGAATTTCTTATATACATATCTTTTAACCAAAATCATGTTTAGTGCTTGTTGTCAAAAACATAGATATTTCACCATGTTTGTGTAGTGGATCATATCCATACACACTATGCTTCAAAGTTGTTTAAATATCTTATTTTTGTACTTGGTGAAGTTTTGGAAAACAAGTTTTAGAAAAATCAAGTTTTGGAAAATACTGTTTTTCATTTGAGCCAATTTTTTCATATTAAAAAAATAGTCCAAATCATTTGTAACATGCCTTGATTTTGTGCAAGCATGTTTGTTTATCAAAGTATATTGGTAAAACTATTTTTGTAGATTTTTCATGATTTTATGGGATTTTATTTCAATCAAAAGACCAAGTTTTAAATCCCTTTACTTTTCTGTACTGGCTTCAGCCGGTCGACCGACCCGGCCGACCGACGTGCACGCCAACTCTGCAGGATGGCCGGCCGACCGACCCGGTCGATCGTCTAGAGAGCTCTGCTCTCTGGAAAGGCCCCGGCCGACCGTGCGGTCGACCGGACAGAGAGATTGCTCTCTGTATCCTGGCTCGGTCGACCGCCGGGTCGACCGATGGCTCAAACGGTTTGAAATATGACCGTTGGCCGGCCGACCGGACGGTCGACCGTTAGCCTTACAGAACCCCAACGGCTAGTTTTTTCTAGCCCTATAAATTTGGGGGTTTGGGCATTGTTTTTCCAAAAGATTTCTTGTGGGTTTTAAGCCAGTTTTTTCTACTTCATTAAAAGAGTTTTTCCCACTAAATTGAGAGCTAATACTTCCAATCAAAATGGGAGTTTATCAAGAGTGTTTAAAAGAGATTTCTTTGAGTTTTCCTCCACCATCTCTTTCCTTGTTTTTCTCACAAACACTTGAGCAACCCATTGAGCTATTCATTCTATAGGGATTTGTTGTGAGAGGATTTTAGGTGATCAAGAGTTGTGATCAGCAAAGTTCTACTTTGTTCCTTTGAGAAGGCGGACGGTTGTGTTCGTATTGTTTCGGGTCCTAGTGGGGACTCGGTGTTTCGGGTTCGGGTGCAAACTCCTTGTTTGAGGTGCGGCCTCGGCGAGCCGGTGGGCTTGCGGTGTGTACGGCTAGGGAGTCTGAGAGCTTGTAGGTGTTGCAGCACCAAGTGATCCGGTGGGATCGATTATAGTGGAAATCCTTCGTGTGTCGAAGGCGGGGATGTAGAGCAAGTGTGCTCGAACCTCGAAACAAATCCCTTGTGTTTGCGATTGCTCACTCTTTCTCTCTTTGTCTCTTGTTTATATCTTGCATGCTTCTATTGTGTTTATCTTTACATGCTTGATATATATTGTGTGCTTATTGATATATATGCTTGGGTTGTTTGCTAACACTTGTATTTAACCAAGAGAGTCAACGCGGCACCTCAACCCTTATCTAGGGGAATCTAGAGGAGTTTGTCAAGAGCCCTTCACGGGAAATTCGGCAACACTCTTGTGTTATACGTGGTGTTTAGTTTAAATAGTTTGTTTAGGTCATAATAGTTTTTGCTTCTGCATTAAATGGCATTAAGTGACCATTAGATTAGCCATCACCTATTCACCCCCCCAGGTGATCCTTCAATTGGTATCAGAGCATCTTTCAAGGCCGAGGCCGTTAACACATCTTGCTATATATCAAATCGAGTTTTCTTATGCAAAAATACTTCAAAAACATCTTTGAGATCTATTTCTCTAGAAAGCTAAATGTTTCTTACTTTAAGGTTTTTGGTTGTAAATGCTTTGTTTTGAATACTAAAGACAATTTAGGAAAATTTGATGCAAATCTTATGAAGCAATTTTGTTGGATATTCTAATACTAGTAAAGCTTATAGAGTTTTCAACAAGTCATCTTTAACTATTGAAGAATCTATTCATGTAAAGTTTGAGGAATCTAATGTGTTTGTTAAGAATGTTGTAGAAATAGATGCTTTAAATGAAGATATGGAGAGAGCTACCTTGAAGGACTCACCTACTATTGAAGACATGCCAAAGGATGATGAAGGAAAAGAAGTTCAAGACAATGAGGTTCAAGGAAATGAAAATCAAGTGGAGCCTACTCAATAACTTCAAAAAGATTGGAGATTCAATCCTCATCATCCCAGGATCTTCCAAAAGATTGGAAATTCAATCCTCATCATCCCAAGGATCTTATTATAGGTGAAGTATCTAAAGGGGTAACTACTCGTTCTAAACTTCATGATTTATGTGGACACTATGCTTTTATTTCTCACTTTGAACCCAAGAACATCCTCGAAGCCGAGACCGACTCATATTGGTTGCTAGCCATGCAAGAGGAGCTCAATCAATTCGAGCGCAACCAAGTTTAGCATCTTGTTCCTAGGCCCCACGATAGACCAACCATTGGTACTAAGTGGATCTTTAAGAACAAGTTGGATGAGTCGGGAAATGTTTATTAGGAATAAAGCTAGGTTAGTTGCCCAAGGTTACACTCAAATCGAAGGGATTGATTTTGAAGAAACCTTTGCACCCGTAGCACAGCTTGAAGCCATACGGATGACACTTGCATTTGCTTCTTATAAAGATTTTAAGCTTTTTCAAATGTATGTTAAAAGTGCTTTCTTAAATGGATTTACTGAGGAGGAAGTGTATGTTGAACAACCCCCCGGGTTTGTTGATCCTACACATCCGAATTTTGTTTTCAAACTTGACAAAGCTCTTTATGGTTTAAAACAGTCCCCTAGGGCATGGTATGAAAGACTTTCCTCTTTTCTAATTTCTAATGGTTTTAAGAAAGGAAAAATAGATACTACTTTGTTTACAAAACATGTTGAAAATGATATTCTTATTCTTCAAATTTATGTGGATGATATCATATTTGGTTCTACTAATGAAAATCTTTGCCAAGCTTTTGAATCATGCATGAAGGAAGAATTCGAGATGTCTATGATGGGTGAGCTCAACTTTTCCTTGGTCTCCAAATCAAGCAAAAAAAGGATGGGATCTTAATCAATCAAGCCAAGTACACAAAGGACTTATCAAGAGATTTGGACTTGAAAGAGCTAAAACAAGCAAAACTCCCATGGCAACTACAACAAAGCTTGACAAGGATGAACAAGGTACATGTGTAGACATCAAGCTTTACCGTAGCATGATTGGTAGCTTGTTGTATTTGACAGCTAGTAGGCCGGATATTATGTTTTGTGTTTGTCTTTGTGCTCGACTTCATCGTGTTCTAAAGATTCCCATTTGATTGCGGTCAAAACGCATTATTAGATACCTTAAGGGCACAATTGAAATGGGTTTGTGGTATCCGAAGATCGGACAATTTTTCATGACGAGTTTTTCGGATGCCGACTATGCGGGTTGTAGGGTAGATAGGAAGAGTACAAGTGGAACAAGTCAATTTCTTGGTTGGTGTTTATATTCTTAGTTTCTATCTATTATGTATATAGCCATTCATTTATTCATATAGCCATTCTTTTATACATAGCATGATTTGAGGGGGAGCTTCCATGCTCTTTTCCCATTTTTTAAAATAACTAGTATGTTTTATCATCATCAAAAAGGGGAGATTGTTGGCCCAAGGTTACAATCACCGGTTTTTGAGTTTTGATGATCACAAAACATATATAGTTATTTGTACTAATCATTTTTAGTGTTTAAAGTGTGTTTCTGGGTTCTAAGGATTCTTGGTGTGCTCTTCCCTAAAGGAAGATCGTTTTGACTCAAGTTGGTTCATTTTGAGTTCAAGATACAAGATTTTCAAGATCACATATGGAGGAGCCCACTTGAACACTTTGTAGTCACCTAGAACCTATGTAAGACTTAGTTTGTTAAAGAATGAGGCTGTGTTAAATTGGCTCAAGCAAACACACACATTTTCCAAAATACGGTTTTTATTTTTGGTTTTTGATTTAAGTTCATGCTTTGATTTCTATACATGACTCAAATTTTTATAAATTTTATATCTTGTTTACATCATGTATACCTACCTTTCCAGCATGATACTTAGTCATATTTCCTTACAAATTAATTTGAAAATTTTTCAAAGTTCAAAAAAAAAATCCTATAAAAATTCTGTTCCAGGCCTGGCCGGTCGACCGGGCCTTGAGTCCAGGGCGTGCATGTTTTGTGCACGTCTGTCGGTCGACCGACCGGTCGACCGACTGGAACCATTTTGCTCTCTATTTTTGGTCGGTCGACCGGGTCAATCGACCGACAGTTCTAAACATAATTTTCTTTTGGCTTCCGGTCGACCGACCGGTCGACCGTGTCCAACGGCTAGTTGCCAATTGGACTGCCGGTCGACCGACAACCGTCTCTAGCCGCCAACGGCTAGTTTTCTGAGATTTTGTTTTGGGATTCGTTGGAGATTTTGGTGTCAGCTAATTCTGAAATTTTGGCAGCTATTTTCTGACCTAATAACCTAGTCCTAATCATATTTTGATCTCCTCTAAACCCTATAAATAGTGGGGATTGGTTACTTGCAAAATACAAGAAATATACCTAGTTTTTCAAGTTTTCAAAAGAAAGAAAAGTTTCAAAGCTCTCAACTCTCTTGTGCATTCTTGGCTACTGTTTTCAGTTGTGTTTTAAAGCAATTTTTCATTACAACTGATCTTGTTTTCTCACTACACTTCTTGAGCCAAAATATCCTCCTCATTCTATAAGGAAGTTGTAAAGAGAAGTTTGTGATCTTTTGTTGATCATTTGGTTACTTGTTCTTCTTGTGTTGAGATCCCTCTTTGGTAGAGAATTGTAATTGGTGGAGTTCGGTACTCCGGTCTTCGGTAGATTTTGTAATCGTTCCTCGGTGGATATAGTGGAAACCCTTCACGGCGGTGAAGGCGGGGAGTAGAGCGGTGGCTCGAACCTCGAAACAAATACTTTATGTTTTCAATTGTTTTTCTTATTGCTCTCTACTTCTAGCTTGTGTTATTGCTCTTAATTTCTAGCTTGATATATATCTTGTGTGCACTTCAATATTACATCCATTTCATTCCTTGCTATATTGTCGATCATTACTCATACAACAAGATTGCAATACGCACCTCAAACTCTTATTTAGAGGAATCACGAGGAAGAAGTTCAGAGCCCTTCACCGGGTATTCGGCTTCTAGTCTTATTTTGGGCGATCGTTGCATCACATATTCATACTTGTTCAAAAAGATCTTAAGATTAGCATTAACACCTATTCACCCCCCTCTAGGTGTTTTACTGAGTAGGCCATGGGGTCAAGGGAAGAGGGTGAGACGACCGTAAGGGAGATGTTATCGTAGCAAGGAGGAGGGGACTCGGGTGCAGTGGAGATGAGCTAACCAGCGGCTTACAGAGGTGGTACAACGGGGATGGCAGCGCTTGGGGTTTCGACAGTCGGTGGCAGGTTTCGATGTGTGCGCAACGCTCGACGAGTGGTGGAGGAATGACTGCAGGAGGGGGGTGTAAGGAGGACAATTGAGGGAGGAGTTGGCTCGACTGTGCTGAAGGTGCCCGGAGAAGAAGGCCATGGTAGAAAGGACTGTCGATGATGGGGTTATGCACTGCCATGGCGAGGAGGTGAAGGCCAAGGAGGCTTCGCCTATGAGGGAGATGCGGTGGTGACGACAAAGTGATGACGACCATGCGGGCTCTGCTAGAGGTGGTAGAAGAGGAGAAGAAGAAGGCTGAGGGGCTACTCCGCCAGAGTGTTCGCGTGGGTAAAGGTGGTCGACAAGGCCTACTAGATGGCAAGCCAATGAAGAAGGTGGCCTGGGCGTGTTGGGCTCGTACTGGAGGAGGAGGAGAGCTCACAAGGGAGGCGGGCTTGCAGGTGTGCGTGGCGGAGTTAGGTTGTGGATGGCCAAGGATGTTGCAGAAACTGGTTGCGGGGGTTACTCGACTGGCCGCGGAGGAGGAAGATATGGTCTCACAGTGCGCGACCAAGGAGGAGGCAGTGGTGAAAGTAGAAGGAGGAGGATGGGGATGGAGGGGCTCAGCCTTGGATGGTTGGAGTTCAAGGTTATGGTGGTGGCGCTTGTACGTGTTGGCCCAAAGGCCCTTCCATCCTAGTTTTGATGATGATTAACTCATGTAGTTATGTGTACTAATAATCTTGTGATTTTAGTTTCAGATCATTAATCAAGTTATTAGTTAGTGATTAGCTTCAACAAGATGATTTGGAAGCTTTCACCTGTTGACTCAAGAGCCCGAGCGTCAAAGATCATATATAGCACTTGCTCGGTGGATCAAAGAGTTTTGGTTCGAGTCAGCTTGGAGATTGCGCTCTACAAGAAGACATCGATACCATAGTTTAGTTTTGTGTTTAGATACAAATTTGTAAAGATTAGAATAGTATGATATGCTCAAGTTCACAACACACACGTTTCATGTTTTGAATATTGGTTTTCGGTTTTTTTCGGTTTTAGGTTTAACCGATCTTGGTTTGCATGAATAGATAGATTCAAAATAAGTTTACATGGTTTAATGTATATTAGATTTGTTCTATATACATGCATGCTTAACTTCTAAGACAAACTTAGTTTTGACTTACTTATTCATGTGTTTTATGTTTTGGTACTTTTAACAAAACATATTTTGGAATTAATGTCAAAAACTATGATATATATATGTTTCATGTATATTGGATTTCTATCCATATGCATCATGCTTCTAAGTGTTTAAATATCATGTTTTTGTATTTGGAAGAGTTTTGGACAAAATGTATTTTCTATTCAAAATTCAAGTTTTAGAAATACAGTTTTTGATTTTTGGTAAAAATGATAAGACACAAAAATAGTTCATATTGATTGATATTTGAGCTAAATTTTTTACCACATGTTTATATATCAATGTAAAATGATAAAACTATTTTTGGTGATTTTTAGAAAAGATAAAAGAATTTTTAAAACATGTTTCTAACCTAGTTTTCTGTTCCAGGCTTCAACCAGTCGACTAGTCTTCTGACCAAGTCGACTTGGCTGAAGTCGGTCGACCGACGTGCACAGATCTGTGCACGTTTGGCAGATATGGGACTGTCGACCGTCCGAGTCGACCGGGTCTGAGAGCAGAGCTCTCTGTTTGTTTGGGTCGACCGGGGCGGTCGACCGGTAGCTGCCAACGGGCAAATTTGACCGTTGGACAGTCGACCGGACCGGTCGACCGGCAATGTATTTCTGGCATTTTCTGCTGCCAACGGCTATATTTTTCTGGGGGCTATAAATACCCCATTGGAAAGAGTTTTTCTCTAAGATTTTTAGTGCGAATTTTTCCCTACTCTCTAGTGTTTTCACAGCAATCAAAGAAGTTTTTGGATTCAAATTGAACAATCTATTTGGTGTTTTTGCTAGGGTTTGGAATATCAAAGAAAAGGGTTTTTGGGAAAAGAGTTTTGATTCATCTTCTATATCTTGGTTTCAGTTTTTCCCAAGAATTTTTCTTTGTGATTTGATTTCCATTCCTTTTGTTTTCTCCACACTTGAGCAACATCTACTTTCTTATTCTATAGGATCTTTGTGTGGGAGAAAGAAATTGTTTGTGGTTGTTGTTTAGACCACCAAGTTAAAAACCCAATCTTTGCTTTGTGCCTTGCCCTCATTGTGTTGAGGAAGTTGTCCATTTGGGTTGTATCCCTCAAGTTGTGAGGTGATCCTTGTGTTTGCTTTGTGCTAATCTCTCAAGTTGTGAGGTGATTGTTTTGTTAGATTGGAGCTTGCCTCAAGGAGGAGGTTGTGGTTGTAAAGAGAGGAGTTGGGTACTCCTTGTGAGAGCTCTTTGTGGATTTGCTAGTGGATTAGAAATCCTTCGTGTGTCGAAGGCGGGGATGTAGAGCTGGGTGCTCGAACCTCGAAACATATCTTGTTGTTTGCGCTTGATCCATTGACTCTCTTTCTATCTCTCTTTACTTTGTGCCTTGCAACTATTCATATTGTGCTTTCATATTGCTTGGCTTGGTTGTGTGTGCATCACTTGTTGATTGCACTTGAGTGTATTGCATTAAGTTTTTAAATTCCGCATTGAGTTCATTAGATTAGCATAATCACCTATTCACCCCCCCTCTAGGTGATCTTTCAATTGGTATCAGAGCCTACGCTCCTGATATTTAGGTTTAACCACCTAGGAGTGAGATCTTGATTTGCTAATCTTCATTTGCATTGTTCATTTGCACTCATTTAGTTTTGCTCTCATGGATAGCCCTCCTATGTTTGACCATATTAGACTTGATGCTTGGAAGGCCAATATGAGTAGCCATTTGAAAAGACTAGGACATCTAGTTTATCAAGCCTCCACTATGGAATCCTTCCCTAATAGTAGCAAACATAAAAAGGCTAATGCATTAGCACTTAAAGCACTTAGAGCATCTCTTAGTGAACATCTTTTACCGGTGTTTGATTGTTATGACTCGGCTTTTGCAGTTTGGAGCTTATTGACGTCTCCCGAGCTTCCAAGGATTATCAACAAGATGAGGAGATCTAAGAGAGAAAAGTCCGAAGAGCATTGCCTCATGGTCCAAGGGAATAACTCCCTGAGGTACAATCGGACACTCAATTAGATGATAGCTCTAGTTCCTATTGCTATGGATGTTTGGAAGTTCAATCTTTAAATTTGGAACTTGCTCAAAAGCTTGAAAATTTATTGGAAAAACACAATCTTTTGAAAGAGGACAACCTTGTTTTGAAAAATGAATTAAAGGATTTGTGTTCTAATTTTGAATTGGTTTTGCAAGAAAAGGAAGAGATCACTAGTGAACGTGACTCACTAAGATCTCAACTAGACCTTGCCCTTATGAGATTGATATTTTGAAAAACAAAAATGATTGTAATGATGTTGTGAAAAACAATGAGGTTTTATCTTCTAAATTGGATTTTGTTTTAAAAGATAACCTTGTTTTGAAAAATAAAATTTATTCAATTACAGAAGAATTGGATTTAGTTTTAAAGAAAAATGAATCTTTGCAAAATGAGATTGATATTCATGTGTGCCATGCTAGTATAGCTTCTTCTTCTTGCACACCTATTGCATGCTCCACTTTATCTTCCACTATTGAAAAAGATATAAATGTTTTGAAGAAAAGTGTTGAATATTTGGGCTCCACTTTGAGCCAATGTACATTGAATCATTCACGTTTGGAAACCTTGGTTCGCAAGAAACAAGGTCCATCTTTGCATGCACACCCATCACGGCATACACATGCTTCCCACGGTCACCACCATTAAATGTATGCTCATGTGTACACTTGTACACATTGTGGTCGAAAAGGCCACCTTGCTAGATTTTGTTATGATCGTGTTTATCATGAAAATTTAGCAACTAATCTTGTTTGGGTTAGAAAAGATACTAACCCCCGTAGACCCAATAGAAAATGGGTACCAAAGACCACCTCTATACTTTTTGATGTAGGTGGGAGCTCTCGCATCACGTGAGAGTATTGGTGCCTTGAGGTGGATGCATTCTAAGCTTGAAAGAGAACCATTTGGATGCTTCACTCTCAAGGAAATTTGGTGGGAGGACCACCGTGGTTTGGAGAACTAGAGATGCACCTTCATCGGTTTTGGTATCATTCTCTAACTCCCATTTTTATTTGCATGCTTTTCATGTTCATCTATTCATAGCATGTCTTGATTTTATTATTCATTATGCTTATGTCATGTTGATTAGATTAGTGTTATACATGTTTAGTTACTTGAGCACCCATATTTTATATGGATCTATATTTAGTGTTCTCACCTTATTTAAACTAACATGTATGCCCTAGATCTAATGCACATGCATATGCATTATGACCATTTGGATGTTTATGATGTTTATGATTTTTGTCTTGTTGAATCATGTTTTATTCATGATTAGTATGATATTTGCCATGTCTATTAGACTTATACTTTACATGATTAGTTGTTGAGACACCCATGTTTAGTATGGACCCATATTTTGTGTTCTCTTTATGTTTTAGCTAACATGTTAATCATAGATCTAATGCACATGTCTTTGTCATGCTAATCATATGGTTGACTATGCCTTTTTGTTTTAATAATTCATGTTTTGATTATTATGTTTATCATGTTGGGTTATGATTCCCGTTTTATACTTCATATTTTGACTACTTGCTTGAATGATAAGTTTTCATTAAGACTAGGATTTATACTTGTACAACTAGTGAGCTACAAATAGACCTTTATATATGTTTGTGCTTGAACGCTCATTTGTATTCACTTGATGTACTAATATAGTCTAGTTTTGATGATTCTTGCATTTGACTTGTATTCATCATTTTTTCTTTCTTCATGTATATGTCTATCTTGTCCAAACTATTGCTTATACATATACATCCTTGAGCCACGTGCCTTCATGCATATACTCTTGTGGACTCATTATGTTTAGGATATGTATGTATACTTTAGCTTGTACATGACATACATATGCCTTAAAGTTTAAATCGTTTTGATGATTTTCATGTTTTTAAGTAATTTCTATTGGTAATGAAAATCTAGTTTTTCATGTTTTCAAAGAATTTCATATGAGCTTAATTGAATATTTTCATGTTGATGTGTGTCACATACCACTTGTTCACTCACTTTGTTAGTTTTCTCATGATTTGTTTTCATGAGACTATGATATGAGCTTTATGGATTTTGAGTGTTTGGTGATAATGTGATTTACATGTGTTTCATGAAAAACATTTTGTTTGATTCCTTTCTTGAAGGATTTCGTACTAGTTTTAAAAGTTTTTCCTATAACTAGTTCGTATTCTTCACTATGGTAGAGATTTCAAACATACTACATTTTCAAATCTATTTTTAAAAACCCCTACTTTCTATGGGAGGATGGATGGGAGATCATGTTCATGTATGCCTTATAATGAAAATCATTTATAACTTGAACCATGATTGGGAGGTAGATAATATGATGTATACATTTGATATTATTGTTATTTCAATTGGTATCATTGAATTCTTTCAATTGGTATCAATCTTGACATTTCTTGTATACTCATATATGTTTGTATGTATGTATGCTTTCTATTCCAAGAATATCAATTTCTATTGGTATCTATTTTTCATACATATATATGTTTTATTTGTGCTTATTATATCCCTATATCTTTAAGCACAAAATCGTGTTTATGCTAAGCTTGAGCTTCAATTTTGTTTCAATTGATTACTTTTAAATTGGTATCAAGCCTATGCATTGTTTTAGTTTGTATTTCATAAAGGGGAGAAATTTGATTTTGTCTTTCAATTGGTTTTTGATTCCCACTCCCTTACTTTATGATTGAAAATTCAATTTGGTATCATATGTTCAAAATGAAAAATATTTACAATTGGTATCAAAATTTTTTTTTAGATATTCAAAATTTATTATGTTTAATATCAATTGGTATCAAGATTTTTTCATGTGTTTTAGCTTAAAATTGGTATCGATATTTTTTGTTTGTTTCCTTTCAATTGGTATCAAGATGCTATTCTTTGACATATTTTCAATTGATACCTTGATTGATTGTCACCCCTAATTGGCTTTGTTTTTGTTTTAGACAAAAAAAGGGAAAATATTATTTTTATTGATTCGTTGTTTCGAACGAAAAGGGTGAGAAAGATTTGTTGATTTGGTTTTGTTTTTACCCCTCATCGAAGGTTGTTTCTTTGTATTAAAAAGAGGAGAAGATTTTGTTTTGTTTTAGTTTTTACCCCTTTGTTGATGATTGACAAAAAGGGGAGAAGTATTTTGGGTTTATATATGCATGTTTATGTTTTGCATATATTAAGTTTAATTTAGTTTAATTTTAATTGATATCTAAAGCATGTTTTGTAATTGGTATCTAGAGCATGTTTTATGTTTTGTTTTTTGATATGCATGTTTATGTTTTGCATATATTAAGTTTAATTTAGTTTAATTTTAATTGATATCTAAAGCATGTTTTGTAATTGGTATCTAGAGCATGTTTTGTTTTTTGAACATTTCATTGGTATCTAGAACCTTTTATTGTTTATGCATTTCTATGCATTCATGTTTAAGAGCCTTCATTGCATATTCATTATGTTTATTTGGTTATGCATGAGTTAAGGGGGAGCTTTTTTGAAGCTTAACTTTAATCCATGCATATATAACTCCATGAGTTTTGTCATCATCAAAAAGGGGGAGATTGTTGGCCCAAAGGCCCTTCCATCCTAGTTTTGATGATGATTAACTCATGTAGTTATGTATACTAATAATCTTGTGATTTTAGTTTCAGATCATTAATCAAGTTATTAGTTGGTGATTAGCTTCAACAAGATGATTTGGAAGCTTTCACATGTTGATTCAAGAGCCCGAGCGTCAAAGATCATATATAGCACTTGCTCAGTG
Organism: Agave tequilana; assembly: GCA_038442645.1. Lineage (NCBI taxonomy): Eukaryota > Viridiplantae > Streptophyta > Magnoliopsida > Asparagales > Asparagaceae > Agave > Agave tequilana. The sequence continues at coordinate 58,565 of JAVJIF010017608.1, forward strand.
GATCAATGAGTTTTGGTTCGAGTCAGCTTGGAGATTGCGCTCTACAAGAAGACATCGGTACCATAGTTTAGTTTTGTGTTTAGATCCAAATTTGTAAAGATTAGAATAGTATGATATGCTCAAGTTCACAACACACACGTTTCATGTTTTGAATATTGGTTTTCGGTTTTTCGGTTTTAGGTTTAACCGATCTTGGTTTGCATGAATAGATAGATTCAAAACAAGTTTACATGGTTTAATGTATATTAGATTTGTTCTATATACATGCATGCTTAACTTCTTAGACAAACTTAGTTTTGACTTACTTATTCATGTGTTTTATGTTTTGGTAATTTTAACAAAACATATTTTGGAATTAATGTCAAAAACTATGATATATATATGTTTCATGTATATTGGATTTCTATCCATATGCATCATGCTTCTAAGTGTTTAAATATCATGTTTTTGTATTTGGAAGAGTTTTGGACAAAACGTATTTTCTATTTAAATCTAAGTTTTAGAAAATACAGTTTTTGATTTTTGGTAAAAATGATAAGACACAAAAATAGTTCATATTGATTGATATTTGAGCTAAACTTTTTACCACATGTTTATATATCAATGCAAAATGATAAAACTATTTTTGGTGATTTTTAGAAAATATAAAAGAATTTTTAAAACATGTTTCTAACCTAGTTTTCTGTTCCAGGCTTCAACCAGTCGACTAGTCTTATGACCAAGTTGACTTGGCTGAAGTCGGTCGACTGGGTCGGTCAACCGACGTGAACAAATCTGTGCACGTTTGGCAGACATGGGACGGTCGACCGTCCGGGTCGACCGGGTCTGAGAGCAGAGCTCTCTGTTTGTTTGGGTCGATCGGGGCGGTCGACCGGTAGCTGCCAACGGGCAAATTTGACCGTTGGACGGTCGACCGGCAGTGTATTTCTGACATTTTCTGCTGCCAACGGCTATATTTTTCTGGGGGCTATAAATACCCCATTGGAAAGAGTTTTTCTCTAAGATTTTTAGTGCGAATTTTCCCTACTCTCTAGTGTTTTTCACAGCAATCAAAAAAGTTTTTGGATTCTAATTGAACAATCTATTTGGTGTTTTTGCTAGGGTTTGGAATATCAAAGAAAAGGGTTTTTGGGAAAAGAGTTTTGATTCATCTTCTATATCTTGGTTTCAGTTTTCCCAAGGATTTTTCTTTGTGATTTTGATTTCCATTCCATTGGTTTTCTCCACACTTAAGCAACATCTACTTTCTTATTCTATAGGATCTTTGTGTGGGAGAAAGAAATTGTTTGTGGTTGTTGTTTAGACCACCAAGTTAAAAACCAATCTTTGCTTTGTGCCTTGCCCTCATTGTGTTGAGGAAGTTGTGCATTTGGTTGTATCTCTCAAGTTGTGAGGTGATCCTTGTGTTTGCTTTGTGCTAATCCCTCAAGTTGTGAGGTGATTGTTTTGTTGGATTGGAGCTTGTCTCAAGGAGGAGGTTGTGGTTGTAAAGAGAGGAGTTGGGTACTCCTTGTGAGAGCTCTTTGTGGACTTGCTAGTGGATTAGAAATCCTTCGTGTGTCGAAGGCGGGGATGTAGAGCTGGGTGCTCGAACCTCGAAACATATCTTGTGTTTGCGCTTGTTCCATTGACTCTCTCTCTATCTCTCTCTTTACTTTGTGCCTTGCAACTATTTATATTGTGCTTTCATAATTGCTTGGCTTGGTTGTGTGTGCATCACTTGTTGATTGCACTTGAGTGTATTGCATTAAGTTTTTAAATTCCGCATTGAGTTCATTAGATTAGCATAATCACCTATTCACCCCCCCTCTAGGTGATCTTTCAGTACGTGGGGGAGAGAAGAAGAAATTAGGGTTTTGATTAGGTTAGGTTAAGTTTAGGATTATGAGAGATGATTATATAGGGGAGAGTGATAATAGGAATAAATTATTGGGTTTGGGCTTTGGGTTGGGTTTGGGGTTGGGTTTGAATGGATATAACCAATAAACACAATAATAATCATATTAATAGTAATAATAATAAATAATTATAATAATAATACATAACAACAATAACAGTTAACAATAATATTATTAATACTAATAATAATGATAATAATTACATTAATAATAATAACAATAAGATTAGTATGAATATAATAATACATAATGATAATAACAACACAATAATAATAATAATTAATAATAATAGTAATGGAAAAATATTAGTTAATAATTAAAAAATGATAATAAGTAATAATGATAATATAAATAAGGCCAAATGAATATTTAATCATTTGTATATTTAATAATAATAAGTAATAAGTCTTAATCAAGTTAATTGATAGTAATAAATAAAATAAAACGTATGAAAAAATTAATAAATATTTAGAAAAAATAAGAACATAGTATTATTAATTAGGGATATTACAGTAGTGCTCTTGGACACCATGCTTGTTTGAAACCTTTTTTGAGGACGTGAAGGGAATGGGATTGGGAGAATTCCGAGTGTGGACTCAAAAGCTCTCAACGAAAGCATCAAAGGTGGTGGGTAATTTCCAGGAGAGTTATCCACGCACCAAATTGTATAGATTAATGGATGAATTGTTCAGATCAAACTAGAACAAATGCGCAGATTTACGTGGAAGCCCGAAAGGGAAAAACTACGATGCAAGAGAGAGGGTTCCATTGTAATTCAGAGAAAATTATAACGGTGGCTACCTGATCTCGCGTACTAGGGTTTATGGGATTGATTGATTGTCCTTCCCTCTCGTTGGAGGGGTTTACTATTTATACAGGTGGGTGTTGTTGGATAATGTTATAAAGTTCTCGTCTATCTGAACATTTATCATATCTCAATGTCTTAGAGGCGATTGGAGCTAAACATTCTGATTTGAATCGATAAAACACATATTTGTCTTTATCCAGTTGGATCTATCCAGCTGCAAATGTGGTTGATTCGCTCTCGAGTTATAGCCGACAGATTGAAATGAAGATTTAGCTTAGAGATAGAGGTACTCATAATCGATTATATCTCTATCCTTTGGCTCCTTGAACTGCTCAGAGTTTAGATGTGATTAGGACCCTTCTTCAAAAATTTTGGGTATGGGCACCTGTCACGCGATCGTCCAAGAGATGAATGGACACGTGTCGTGATCTCGGAGGGTCGAAACTGACCACTACACTAGATTAGGGTCTCTTGCTTTTAGCAATGATACTTTTCCTATTTTGCATGTTCTATAAAAAACCTGCATAAATATCACCTAGATTAGCACAAAGGGGTAGGACTAATTAGTCCCGATGGTCATCCCAATGGTAGTTAGTTAACATAGTTCATTTTGTTTTACATTTTAGTTTAGGATTACTTGCTACACAAATTTTCCTAGTCCCATTGTTATACTTGTTGCTTGCGAGTTATTACGAAACTAACTTTTTTTGCAAAGGCCGAAGAGCTCGCAAGGTCTCATCGAGTTTGCAAGGAACGAGAAGGTCTCATTCTCTCCAACATTTCCTAGTTCGTTAGAAGGCGGGATGGCAATCGCGATTAACAAAGTTCTCCTCAAATGTGAGGTGATTGATTCGTGGTGGCTTTATGCCCTATCCCTCTAGTGAGAGGTTGATTGGTGTTTGGCTTTGTGCCCATCCCTCAAATGTGAGGTGATTGATTCGTGGTGGCTTTGTGTCTAACCTCTAAGTGTAGAGGTTGTGTTTGTAATTGAGAGAGGAGTTGTGTACTCCTCGGTGTATTGCCCCAAATCCTCAGTGGAGGTTCCTTGTGTGGGAGTCCTGTGTGGACAAGTTAGTGGAAATCCTTCTGTGTGAAGGCGAGGACGTAGAGCAGTATGCTCAGCCTCGAAATAAATCTCGGTGTTTGCGTTTAATCCATTGACTCTTACTCTCTCTTACTTTGTGTCTTGCATCATTTCATATTGCTCATTCATATATTATATGCTTGGCTTGTTTGTGTGTGCCTCATTTGTGTTAACCACGAGAGCTTCATATAGCACCTCAACTCTTATTCAGAGGAATCAAGAGGAGTTAGTCCAGAGCCCTTCACCGGAATTCGGCTACACTCGTTGGTTACATTAAGTGTATTGCTATTTAAGTTTTAATTTTCACATTTTATTCATTAGATTAACGTACACCTATTCACCCCCCTCTAGGTATACTTATAGCGGAGAGCTCGCAAGGGCGACGGGCTTGCAGGTGTGCGTGGCGGAGTTGTTGCGGATGGCTGAGGATGGAAGGTTGCAGAAACTGGTTGCTGGGGTTACTCGATTGGCCACAGAGATGGAAGATTTAGTCTCGCAGCGCACGGCCAAGGAGGAGGCAGTGGTGATCGGAGAAGGAGGAGGAGGATGGGGATAGAGGGACTCAGCCTAGGATGGTTGGAGTTCAAGGTTATGGTGGTGGCGGTTGTACGTTTGGGGAGAGTAGAAGAAAGATTAGGGTTTTGATTAGGGTTAGGTTTAAGTATAGGATTATTAGAGATGATTATATAGGGGAGAGTGATAATGGGTATAAATTATTAGGTTTGGGCTTTGGGGTTGGGTTTGGGTTTGGGTTTGGAATGGATCTAACCAATAAACACAATAACAATAATAATAATAATAATAATAATAATATAATAATAAATTTATAATAATAATACATAACAACAATAATAGTTAACAATAATATTATGAATACTAATAAATGATAATAATTACATTAATAATAATAAAATAATATTAACAATAAGATTAGTATTAATATAATAATACATAATGATAATAACAACAACAATAATAATAGTAATGAAAAAATACTAGTTAATAATTAAAATGGTAATAAGTAATAATGATAAATATAAATAAGGCCAAATTAACATTTAATAATTTCTATATTTAATAATAATAAGTAATAAGTCATAAATCAAGTTAATTGATAGTAATAAATAAAATAAAACGTATGGAAAAAAATTAATAAATATTTAGAAAAAATAAAAATATAGTATTATTATGAATTAGAGATATTATACTAGTACTTTTGGACACCATAGTTATTTGAAACCTTTTTGAGGACGTGAGAAAGGGAATGGGATTGGAAGAATTCTGAGTGTGGACTCAAAAGCTCTCAACGAAAACATCAAAGGTGGTAGGTAATTTCCACGAGAGTTATCCACGCATCAAATTGTATGGATTAATGGTTGAATTGTTCAGATCAAATCAGAATAAATGCGCAGATTTACATGAAAGCCCGAAAGGGAAAACCACGATGCAAGAGAGAGGGTTCCATTGTAATTCAGAGAAAATTGTAATAGTGGCCACGTGATCTCGCGCCTAGGGTTTATGGGATTGATTGATTGTCCCCCCCTCTGGTTGGAGGAGTTTACTATTTATACAGGTGGGTATTTGTTGGATAATCTTATAGAGTTCTCATCTATCTGAACATTTATCCTATCTCAATGTCATATCTTAGAGGCGATTGGAGCCAAACATTCTGATTTGAATTGATAAAACACATATTTATTTTTATCCAGTGGGGTCTATCTAGCTGTCAATGTGGTTGATTCGCTCTCGAGTTATAGCCACCACATTAAAATGAAGATTTAACTTAGAGATAGAGGTACTCATAACGACTCTATCTCTATCCTTTGGCTCCTTGAACTGCTCAGAGTTTAGATGAGATTAGAACTCTTCTTCAAAGATTTTAGGTATGAGCACGTGTCACGCGATCTTCCAGGAGCTGGATGGACACGTGTCGTGATCTCAGAGGGGTCGGAAACTGACCACTACACTAGAGTAGGGTCTCTTGCTTTTAGGAATGATACTTTTCCTATTTTGCATGTTCTATAAAATAACCTGCATAAATATCACCTAGATTAGCACAAAGGGGTAGGACTAATTAGTCCCGATCGGTCATCCCAATGGTAGTTAGTTAACATAGTTCATTTTGTTTTACATTTTAGTTCAGGGTTACTTGCTCAACAAATTTTCCTAAACCCATTGTTATACTTGTTGCTTGCGAGTTATTAGGAAACTAACATTTTTTTGCAAAGGCGGAAGAGTTCGCAAGTCTCATCGAGTTTGCAAGGAACGAGAATGTCTCATTCTCTCCAACATTTCCTAGTTCGTTGGAAGGCGGGATGGCAATCGCGATTACAAAGTTCTCCTCAACCGAATCACCTGCCACTCATCGTCAAGCCAAAGCTAGGATCATCATGAGCGGTGTTGGAAGCAATATCCTCCGGAAAAGGGATACCAAACTTTGACAATATTATTCAATGCGCAGGGATATCAAAATTTTTAGTCTCCTACAATTTCATTTTAACGGATAATGTTATAAAATATTTATACAGTGAGTCCTCATATCCAGTTAATTAATTCAAGAAGTACATTTTCTTCAAAAACCATAATTCAAGAAGTAAACGCACAACATTAAAAAACAAATAACATTTTATTGATCATAACAGAAACAAACTGTTTCCACACATAACAGTTTTATTATGGTTAAATTTAGACATAACGCCACAGAAACAACCTCCAAAACACATATAATTGTAACGAACTCGACAATAAGAGATTCGTCGCAAAAGTCTGTTTCAGTACTCTTCAGTTCACGCGAAAATCCTCACCAAGACGGCAGTTGCGGCAAAGAAGATGGCGGTATATGGTGATATGGCGGTTCCAGCGGACTGGGGAGGTGCTGCTGGGGGCATGGGCATGGGCATGGGCATGGGCATGGGCGGCATGGGCATGGGCGGCATCCGTGTGCCTGCCGACTCTTGGACGTTGATGACAAGCTTCTGTCCACCACCGCAGTGGCCAGTGACGCCGCATATGTACCATTTTTTCCCGGGAGTTGCGAGGGTGACCACATCATTGCCGGAGGTCAAGGCCTTTGCCCCTTTTGGACCTGGCATGCTTGAAACTCAGGGCCACCCACTTTGTACACATTGTGAGCTCCTGGGCTGTATTTAAAGACTAACAACAACAAGAAAATGATTTGGTTTTAAATCATGTCAATGTATTTGCTAGAAATATGCTTGTATGATTGTCATTCATTTATCGACATTTCAAATTAGTAAGTCATCATGCCTGGAATGTGATTTAATATTCCTGAACTGTCAGAAATGGAAAAAAATAAAATGATTGTGAAATATTTAACAAAGCTTAAGTGATTAAAAATTAAAACAGTTCATAAGAAAACTCAGAACCTTGACTTTGTAGTCACCTGATGCATGACTTAAATAAGTCAAAATTATTTTTGTTAATTTCTTTGAATTACAAGTAATTAAACAAAATTATGTTACCTAAGAATAATGACATGCATATTCTTATACTTATGTAACTAACAGAACAGAGGAAGATTTAGGTAAAATAATTATTAAGCTATTCAGACAATTAAATCAATTTTCAGGACTAAACAAGTTTTTTGAAGGATAATTGGGCAACTTAAAATTCATTCTAATCTCAAGATAAAGTAGAACAAATTTGGATGGCTTAGATCAAAGACTTGGACCCTTCTCTCACTTTTGAGAAAAATGAGATCATCCTAACCCTAATATTATGGAAATACAGAAATCTTAACCAACAATTAAGTAGTGATCAGATTAATTAATTACCAAGGGAGTCTCCAACGAAGAACTGCTTCCCTTTTGCCATGCAGTGTAATTGAAACCAGGACGCCAACCTTGGTCATCCCCAACCACGTACTCCATGGCCATGGCACCATCCGAGAAGATCGCAGCTGCTGCGGCAACGGCGAAAGCAATGAGCATGAGTTTTGAAGCCATTGGAGCTCTCAGCTGCAGTCTGACCTTCAATCTGCAGCTCAAAAGCTTTATAATTTGCTCGAACGGTTGTATTATGTCTAGCATTGCCAGGAGATGGCCTATTTATAAACCTTCTCTTCTTCAATTTGTTAGTATTCTAGCCGAATACGGATAGTATGCCGGCAATTGATGGCAAGTTCTATGGATCCATCGCCATTTATGTGAACTTCAATGTGTGCACAAGAGCCTGGGTAAGTTAAATGAAAGTTTAGTGAGTCAAAGGAAAGAGACATCTTTGTCAGATTTCTTCGTGTCTCCATAATGTTGTTGTACTGTCTTTACAACATATTAAGAAGCTTGTGTGATTTCTCACTGTTATGCTCTCTGCAGGCGACCCTTTTTCCTTTGATCTCTACACAAAAGGAGGATAAAACAGTTTTGTATTCCGAATATTCTATTATATATCCCTTTAACGATTGTTTTGATGTTGAGATTATTATGATCTGGTGAGCATAACATTGGTACATATATATGGCAGCTTTCGATATCTTTTAGAAGGGAAGATTGGATTATTAGTATTCTTTTCTGCAAACGTCAAGATCCTAGGAGCCGGATTATAATTAAAATAATACAAAATGACAGGCTAATTAATCCATTTAGTGAAAAGATTACATAATTTGGTTTCTAACATCGGATAAAGGGGTTGGTTGGGAAACGGAGAGTCCTACGTTTAAGACCATGCTACGACCTTTATTATAAAAAAGAAGGAAAAAAACAAGGGAAAAATGTGTATAAGACCCTCCGAGGTTTTTTTTGGGAGTTTGTAAAAGCCCTTGGTCATCTTTCCCATGCCAAAAAACCTCGAGCTTTATTGAGCGTTTTAAAAGGGCCTTGTTCCCACCTTTAATTTATACAAGATACTATATATTTTAGTAATTCCTACGATGTCTTATTTGTTGGGGCTCGCTCCTGCTATGTTAGCGTCATACACGTAGGTCGCATTTGTTGTTGATGCGCTGTAAATATTTTATGACTAAAAATGGACAATATTATATATCTACAACAACCCAATAACAATAACTGAGCATACAATTTGATCTATTTGTCCACAATCCGTATAAAGGTGGACATCTATACAGACCTAATGAGTGTTTTTCAAAAGATTTTGCTAGTGAATTTCTTTTCTCATAAGATTTCAATAATAGTTAGATTTCCAATAATAGTTGATTGCACTCAACTTCCATATTTTTCTGTTTGGCAATTCAACTGCACTTTATCTACTCAATTTCAGACCGATCGCTAGTCTATTTGGTTTGAACATAAATTCGTTACATATAAAAAATTTGACTTTTCTTGACAATTCTATTTCATGTGAGAAGTTTATATTGTTAGCTTGGACTTAGCAATACATTTTTTATTTACATGATGCATCCGCGTAAGATAACTTTTGTAACCAAAGAGAGAATTATGATAGTCACTAAACCTTACACACATATGTCAAGTATTCTAATTAAATCTCTCAAGCTTGCTAGCGTTACTAACTACAACTGCTAGTGGGCCCGGAAAGCTCGAAGCTCGGCTCAAGATTGCCCAACAAAAAGCTGGTCTAGGCTCATTCAAAGCTCAGTAAAGTAGCAGAACAAGCTTGAGCAAAACTAGGCAGCTGGCTCAAGCTCGGCTCGTTAGTAATCCGTATAGGCTCGGATCGGCTTGAACTAGAGCTTGGCTCAGAAAAGCTTCATTACACTAGTATCCGATTCAGTTTAATTGAGTTTCTATATTTTGTACACTCTTGTATTTCAATTGATCACTAGTTCAATGCAATAATATTTTTTCTTTCAAAAAAAAAAATTACATGTCTAGACCCTAGATATAAAAAGAAAATTGCCTGGCCTAAACCCCAAAAAAATTACACATTCTTTTAACATTCTTTATCTCAAGTCTTCCATCTTCTTTTTTTCATTAGCTTATCACTGCGTGAACCCTATTTTGATAAGAGAAAATCAGATTGTTCTTCTAGTAACATGAAGCTCTTTATTTTCCCTTATTTGTTTTTTCCTTCTCTTTTTTGAAAATATATTCTTCATGTAGATATATCTTCTCGTTTTGGATTTAATTTGGAATTATCTATCACTTATTGAAAGTCACAAGAGGAACATATATTTGAAATATAATATATAATTTTAATATATGGTGAGATTTACTATTCAAAATGATATTACGTGTTCCTGAGGCATCACTTCTCACTTATTAGAAAATTAATGTGTATATTATTTTTATATAATTTTAAAATATATATTTTAGTATTGTGTAGATAAGCTCGAAAAGCTCGAGGCCCGATTGGAGCTCACTGGAAGCTTGGTCGGGACGTTTGATAACTTAAATGAAGCAAGATTGAACAGAATTTTAAGCTCGGGTAAGTAATTGAACGAACACGAACAACTTTAGGCTCGGCTCTTTCGGCTTGATTAGTAGCCTATCGCGAACTGAGCTTAGCTCATGCAATACAACTTCTTTTCTTTGAGATGTTGTGGTTGGAATATCTTTCATTGTTCCATTTGGGAGGTATGTTCTATCTAGCTCTAGACTAAATCCCAAATCACGCTAAAACAACCATGAGCGCAGAGACGGAGGGAAGGAGTCATGGAAGGGACATGCACATGAAGTTAAATATGAAATTTAAATCTTATATCCTCATTTATATATGGGAAAAAACAAATAAAATAATTAATTAATTACTCAAATCTTAATTAGATTTTTGATAGACCATTCTTTATTTTCTAAGTACTTTTTTTCTTATCTTTTTATTGTACAATGAGTCAAAAAATATTCATGAAAAGGAAGAAAATTGAGAGGAAAAGAAAGAAATGGAAATAGATGAACACATATTTATTACAAAAAAAAAAAAAAATTCTCCATATAAAAAATTAAAATAACTAAACATGAATTGCTACTTCATCTTCCCATCTTAGTGTACAATCAAATCATTTTTTAAAATAATAAACTTCCAGATATTCTATTTTTTATATTTTTCTTTAATTTTTTTATTTATAATTGTTTCTACAATTTATTTCTTTTCTATTGTTTTCTGTGGACAAATTACTCTAAGGAATCAAAAACTAAGTTAAAGATTGAGCAACATTTAGTTAGATATTTCATGTTCCAGTTAACTATGTTTTAATGTTGGATTTTATTTAATAATAATAATAAAACAAAATCTAGAAAGCTTAAAAACTTATTATGAATTTTTATTATTTGTGGGTTGGTGGGGTGTAGGAATAAAAGGCTCGCAGGACGTGGTGGGACATTATTTCGCGCCCATAGTGGGCTAGACCCAATAACGATATATAAAGATCTTATCAGGATAAGATTAGATAATCTTGATTTGAAATTCAAATCAAGATTAATCTAGATCATTTAGTTGTTGTTAGATTACAACTCTATATTCTAAGATCTTATTGTTGCAGATGAAAATTACAACTCTATTTCCTAACCACTATATAAACTCATGAGGAATAGAATATAGGTAGAAGTTTTCTTCTACTAAATAGTAAGAGGAATTGTCATCTCTTTTTCCTCAATCACAAGGTACTTCCATTACGGTATTTGAATTGTGAATTAAAGGTGATCATTCTTGGATAAGGAGTGAGATTGAGTCTACTGCTTCCGCTGAGATAATCATAATTTCTCTCCTCCTGTTTTTGATTTATCCCAAATTCTACCTTCGTATCAGATCATTCTTGTGAAATTATGGTGGGTTGATCGAATAAAAATCGATCTAATAAATTTTGCCTCCTTATGATATACATCGGCAATCTAAGAGATTCCTTTCGCTTTTACAAACGTAGGAAGTTCTTCTCCTTTAAACTTAGAGTGTTCATCTCCTTTAAATATAGGGAGTCATCTTGTAGGTTCTCTAAAAATTACTGAAGACTAAGTCTTAGACGCAGGCCTCATGCTAAATGCGAGGATCGCGGTTCAACTTAAACGTGGACCTCGCGTCTATTGCTAAACGTGAAGGCCATGTTCCCAAAACTCAGACACGGACCTTGCAAAGGTGAATGTCGCATTCCAACCCCAAACGAGGACCTAGGGCCTCAAGTCGACGTGAAGGTCGCATTTCAACTCAAAGGCGGATGTCGCACCTCAACAGACACCACGCGAGGGTCACGTTCTGTACCAAACACGATGGTCGTGCTGCTCTTCAATATGCGGACCTCAGGGTCGCGTTTCAATATCAAAATGCAAGCTTATGTAGCTTTACGTTTCAACTTCAACACAAGCCTGTGAGTTCCGCATTCCAACACAGACGCGAGCCTGTGAGCTCCGTGTCTCAGCATCTAAGTAAGGTTTGGGCCTAGCGTGGACCCGCGTTTCTGCTGTAACTGGGGAATAACTTCCCATTATTGAGAAATTTGAGGGTTGGTTACACCCCTCCATTATGAAGAGATTTAAGGGTTATTTTTACCCCAAATTCTCTATAAATAGCTATAAATAGCTAGGAGAAAGGGTGAGGGTTTACATTCCATGGCTAATATTTCTTAAAAGCTTTACATTCCATTGCTATTATTTCATGTCTAGCTAATCTTCTCCTTGCATGGCTAACTAACTACTAACTCACCAACCCTAACTTACTTGAATGATAACCCACATGAATCTATAGCATGCCAATGAGTCTTGTGCAAGTAAGAGTTATGGATGGCTTATGATCAAGGGTTCTAATTCTAACACACTAATAAGCATTCTAACTCTCATAATTCATGCTTAACTAATATGTTCATGATGATCTATTGATTGCTTATTTTGCTTGTTTTGAACTTGGAGAATGCCCCATCATCTATGCTGAAACCGATAGTTCACTTGTTTCTCACCCTAATCTTACCTTAAAATAGATCTCGATTGAGTGATGTTCAAGTTTTTACCGTGTTAAGCATAATGAAGGGTGATGAACTTTCATTAGAACACCACATGACTAGTTCTCATTGCACAAGACTCATAAAGACCAAGGATCCAAAGTGAGGCTCTATCTTCAATAAGTTAACGGTTAAAGAGGTTAATTAGTAGAATGTTAGCCATACAACTTCTTCAAATTTCTATAACTCAAACTTTTTAAAGCATTTTTCTTTACACTTTTTCACTTTTCTTCAAACTCTCTTCTCTAAGCTTTCTTTTCTTAAACATTTTGTAAAAACTCTCTTTTAATTTCTTAAGCCTTTCGTTTCTTTTCTTATTTTTATTCATCGCCTTCTCAAATCCGTATTTCTTTTCTCTTTACTTTCACATGCTTTCTCAATCACAACCAATTCACATCACCAATTCACACTTTTTCTTTTTTTTCTTTCTTTCTTTTAACTGAAGCAAGAAGGAAATATTTTGTAAAAAACAACATAAAAAACGGAAAAGGCTTCTATTCACCTTTCTTCAACTCTCTTCTCTAAGCTTTCTTTTCTTAAACTTTTTGTAAAAACTTTCTTTTTAGTTTTTTAAGCCTTTCTTTTCTTTTCTCTATTTTCATTCATCGCCTTGTCAAATCCGTATTTCTTTTCTCTTTTACTTTCTCACGCTTTTCTCAATCACAACCAATTTACATCACCAATTTCACACTCTTTCTTTTTTTTTCTTTTCTTTTAACTAAACAAGAAGGAAATATTTTGAAGAAAACAACATAAAAATTGGAAAAAGCTTCTATCGCATACCCTCCCTATGGATACGAACCGTTATAGCTTTTGCTACAAACGGTAGTTCAAAGGAGCACATTAAATTATATATATATTCAGAGCTTGAACATTAACATACGAGCCTGCACGGTTTGCTCTAAACTCCTAATCCTTTCACCTTCGAATAAAATTTTTGGCGTCGTTGCCAGGGAGGGTAACGATTTTTGTTTTCTCGATCTAAATGTTCCTTTTTTGTTTCAGGTTACAGGTACTGGAAATAAAGAATTAGCAGCTGCAGTGACATATAAGTAGTCTTGGGCCTCTGCTCTAGAAAGCAGAGACCAAGACCTTCCAACTTGACGCGTTTTCTCGGCTCTTGTCGCGTTTTCGCGGCAAGGAGGAGTTGACTACTGACATTTTTTCAGGGTCGCTTACTTTGCAAAAATTAGCTCATTACAATCACTATTTTCTTATATGCCACACCCATATTCCTACTAATAACTAACAGTAAAAAATAATTGAAAGTTAAAATTTGTTTAGACATTTGCATCCAATTTTTTACTTTACTGTTGAAGAGTACTGGAGCAAGGTACGTTCGCATAGCATATAGAATAGGACTCATATCTTGGTTGATTTAATTACTTTGAGTGAATCTTGTTTGCATATTTTGTACACTAGCACAAATTGATTTTAAGGGTATCACCCAATAAACAAGATAAGGTTGAGATTTTATCACCCTTTCTTAGCCAAAAATAATATCCAACCACTTACAATCCCAAGCTTAATCTAAAAAGTGATAGACGTTGGCCCCTAAGGACATCCAGACTCAATAGGATATTAACTGTGGCTGGGACTATTTTGAATTATACTCTAGTCAAATCAGCATCTAAGATTGGGGATTAAGAGGTTACGCCTCGAAGATACTGTAGTTTGGCGTAATTAAGACCCGTTGCTTACGCACGATACCTTCCACCGTATTTGCTCTCACCTGACTGATTAGCTGATGGTCTGATTCAAACAACAACCTTCCTGAAGAATCGCCCAGTTAGAAGTCATCTGTTGGCCCAAAGGTCCATCACCCAAGTTTTGATATGATTAACTCATGTAGTTATAGTACTAATGATCTTATTCTTATTTAGTTTCAGATACTTGATCAAGATCTTAGGTTGTGTTTAGCTTCAACGAAAGATTTGAAGTCAAATTTTGAAGCTAGCATGTGTTGATTCAAGAGCTCGGGTATCAAGATCGCATCAAGTACTCAAAGAGGAGTCTAGCTCATTGATCAAGTTTGGACCAAATCAAGATAGAAGAAGTTTTTCAAGAGAAGATTTTCAAGACTTGTGTCATATTTGTAAGTGTTAAAATTTTATTTTTAGATAAAATATAAAGAATAGATTAGTTGTGGACTGCTCAAGCTTATACACACATACACACAAAAGTTTGGTTTTCAAAAATACGATTTTTGTTTTAAGCTTTAAATCCTATGCCTTAAAAATAGTTCACATGTTTATAATATGTGTTGATTATTTGATCACACATATTTGTGCTTCATAATATTTCAATGAACTTATTTTTGTGGATTTTATGGAGATATTATGGAAATTTAAGATGTATCTCAAAAATTGTTAAAACTATTTGGGCTACTTGCGGTCGACCGACGGTCGACCGAAGGCTGAGCCGGTCGACCGAGCAGTCGACCGACGTGCACAAGACGTGCACAAGCCCATGTGACTTGAGTTCGGTCGACCGACCGGTCGACCGTAGTAGAGATCGGCCAACCGACCGGTCAACTGACTGAGTTTGTAAAGCTCTCGGGTTTTCTCGATCGACCGGGTAGCTGATTGTAACTCAATATTGCATATTTTACCTCATAATTCCATGCATTTAATAAATAAATATATGATTTTTACTCATCTTCTCTATATATTTGCAGGTACACACTCTAATGGAGAGAAAGCCATAATCACTTTAATTAGCAATAATTAAGTGATTAAATCAAAGATTAAGATAAGCCCCAAGATTTGAAATCAAGATCTAGAGAGATCCGCGCGCCCAATGAAGAATCCAGAAGGCCACGTGGATAACAACTTCTCAACAAATCAGCAACAGAAATCTGTTGCTGAACTGAATCAGTTTTGCCGCAAAAACAGAAAGATCCTTGAGGATCTGAGGCAGTTACAGGTTGTTAGGATCTCGGATTTTGCGCCAACCTCCTGGATCTCGAAGCTTCTCTCTGGGGCTATAAATATTGGGCCATGGACCTGCGAGCAAAGACTGAATGGAGAAGAGAGGAAAATTAGTATGTTGTTGTAATTTTTAGTAGGATTTCTCTCTAGGTTTTAGTTCTTTAGATCCCTCTTCTTCTTCCCTAGATACTTTGTAAAAGAGAGAGATTGTGAGAGAGAGAGAGCTTGTGTAATCAAGGTGTGACAACTTGAAGCAACAAGGATTCATCCATTCTCCTTCCTCTACTTGAGCTTGGTTCTAGTTTACTTGCTTTCTTTACTTGCTTTCTTTACTTGCTTGCTTTAATTCCTTGCAATTTTATTCATGCTTTGTTTTACTTTTCTCATGGCTTGTAGCTAATTCTTTCTCCATGTACTAGCTAACCACTAGCCTTGCCATCTTCACTAACTCATGGGTGATTGCTTTATTTCATCTTGCAAGTTGGATGGTCTTCTCTTCTCCGATGGGTTAAACCACCCTTCATCTACATGAGAAAGTAATTAGATCAACACGCAAGACGAAACCTACGCCGATGGAGTGACAACATGAGGCACGCCTTCACTATCACGGAGTTTAGTAAGTATTGGTAAGGTAGTAAGGTAAGCTAGTCATGGTTTGCTTCTTCAAGTTTCTTTCTTTTTAGTGTGAATACCAATCTCACTCTTGATTTCTTTCCACTTTCCATCATGAACATATCCATCCTTTCTTTCACTTCTTTTTCCATGATTGTTTTATTCTTTTAAGAACAAAGAAGACACTTCGTTTACATTTCTTCACTACGATTCGTAACGCTTCTATCGCTAGCTCTCCCTGAGAATCGACTCGGTATAGCCTTATGCTATAGCGGAGATAAGAAAGGGATACATCGACTACATTTTAATACACCTTTCTAGTCTCAATCAAAATGGCGACGTTGCCGGGGAGAGCAACGAATTTTCTTTAAAGTGAAGAACTAAACGAATCTTCTTCTCTGTTGCAGGTTACAGGTTGAAGAATAGGAAAATTTTAATTGCAGTGACATATAAGTGAACCTGGGCCTCTGCTCTCGAAAGCAGAGACCAGGATCCCTCAGTTTTGCCGCGGAATCCTGGTTTTTGCCGCGGATCCGCGGCAATCCTGAGTTGACTACTCACAAAATTTCTGCAGGGTCTCCAGCTCTGCAATATACATCTGCTGCTGTACTTGAATTCCTGTACTTTTCACCTATTACCTGCTAATTTAATCAACAGTAAAAAATTGTTTGAAAAGTTAAAAATTGTTTAGACATTTGCATTTCTAGGCACGTGTCTTTCAATTCATTTACTTTTACTGTTGATGAGTGCTGGAGGCAAGGTACGTTTGCATTGCATGTAGACTAGGAATCATCTCTTGCTTGATTTCATGCTTTGAGTGAATTCTAGTTATATTTTTTTGTACACTTGCACAATTCATTTTTAAGGGCATAACCCATAAATAAGATAAGGTGGGGGATTTCATTACCCTTTCCTTAGCCCAAAAACCACCATCCCAGCACTCACTAACCCAAGCCTAATTTAATAAAAAAATAGACGTTGGCCCTAGGGACATCTCGGACTCATCTAAGAGATTATCCTAAGGGGGAATAGTGTTGGAAATTGACTCTTGCAAAATCAGTGTCTAGGAAAGGGATTGAGGGCCGAAAGCCCGAAGGTTGTTGGTTACTTATTAAGGAACGTCTTTGACGGAAAACCTCCCAACACCTTGCCCTTACCTGGCTGATTAGCCTGTGGTCAAAGTCTACACTAAACCTCCCGTGGACGGTCTAATCAGTTAGGAGTCGTCTAGGTCTAGGTCAATCATTCTTTTGGCTTGGTTTTGATTTTTCTTTTCTTTTTGTTTGTTTATGTTTGTTTCTTTTTGTTTGTGATTTTTTGTGTGATATGGCATTCAACAATTCTTTCCATCCTAATAATAATCCATATTTCACACAGTCTCCATTCTATTCGGATAATTCCAACCCGGTGTTTTATAATATGCACCAACCAAATACACCGGGTTGGCCTTATCCGAATCAATATGACCCATACCCCCCATCTAATAATTATAATTTCCATAATGATTTCAACTCTTCACCGAGTAATTGGGGATTCCAGTCCCCCGAGTTTAATTATCAACCTCCTTGTCCACAATATCCACCTAGTCCACAATATCCACAATATTCATTCTCCGATTCTGCTTCATATATTCCTTTTTCTGGACCTCCCATTGAAGAAAAATCTGAGTTCCAAAAGAGGATAGAAGCCAATCTACTAGAGGCAGAGCAACAACTTAAGACCAAATTAGCCTCTCCAATTCCACCACATTTTCAAGAGACATACTCACTTCCACCAGTCCAAAATAAAAGACCATCAATTTTGGAAATGAGTATGCGTGAGTCCAAACACAAATCCCAAAATCTGATGGACTCACAATTTCAATATCACTTCCAAGACAATACTTCATCTTTCCATCAAAACAATGAAGTCATCAATTATGGAAAGATGCTTGAAGACATGACTCATGCTCAAAATGCTAGAAATCGTGACATAGATTTGATGATCCAAACTCTTCATTCTCATCCTATTTCTAATGTCACTAGCCACCCTGTTAAAACCAAGAGTCATGTAGTCTTGGAAATCCAGATTCAATTTCAGCACAATCACCTGAACTTGTCCAAAAATCAGATCCCATTGACATTTTGGCAAGTTTTCCTTTTCCTGAAATTGAACTTGAGTGTGAATATGATCCTGAAATTCCACTTGATGATTCAATTTTTCTTCCTGATTCAATTATGACTCCGGTGTCTTCACATGATTTCACTTCATTTCCCGAGTCAGTATTGGATCCAGTGCCAGTCCATTTTGAAATTGAATCACCAATCTTTGATGATCATAGTGAACTTGACCAATTCCATACTTTTGAAAGTCCCATTGATAAATTGGCAAGTTCACATTTTTGTGGAATTGAACTACATGTGGAATATGATCTTGAACCCCAACTTTGTGATTCACTTCTTTTTCCTGATTCAATAATGACTCCGGTAACTTTACCTGACTTCAATCTTTTCCCGGAGTCGACATTGGATCCTGTCCCAATTCATAATGAAGTTGAATCACCCATCATTGAGGATCATATTGAACTTGACCAATTCTACACTTCTGAAGATACTATTGATAAATTGGCAAGTTTTCATGTATTGAACTACATATGGAATGTGACCTAGATTCTCATTATCTCTTTACTTCTGAAACTGATTGTACAATTCTATCGGAAGATGTTGACTTAAGTTTCGAAGAATTGTATGGTGATGAGCTAGAATTTCTTAATATTGGAAGTAAAGAGATATCACCCATAGTAGGTCACATCCCATTGTTGGAAAATGATTGTGGACTTGAGCTTCATTTTCTTGACTTGGACCAAATTCCTGAACTCACTTTGACTCCTACACCTTCACTTGACTTAGGTCACCTTCCTGAGTCAGTATTCGTTCCTATCCTTCCTGAGTCCAAGTCAACCGTTCTGTCATTTCATACACCATTCTGGGACAAGGTGGTTGACAAATTTGACTCTGAAATTTATTATGGAAAATGGAAATTAGATGGGGTCATCTACTTAATAAAATCTTTCATGGATTTATCTTTTTAGTGGGTCATATTCATGATATTTTTGGTGGGTTCCTCAAAACCCAACGTAATAATGATTGGGCCATGTTTCGTGGACCAATCAGACCACCACCGGAACCACCACCTTAAGGTAATTTTTGTTCCTTCCTTTTCATTTGTTTCATGCATACAATATCATGATGCATTGAGGACAATGCATGAAATAAGTGTGGGGGAGGTTTACTAACATAGAGTTTTTAGATCTTCTTTCTTTTACACTTCTTTTAGAAAAAAATAAAAAATAAAAAAATAAAAAATAAAAAATAAAACTTTTTGAAATAAGAGACAAAGTTTTGATCTATTTTTAAGAAAATTAAGATGTATCTTAGAAATTAGAAAGCCTTAATTATGACATCTTAAACTAGTTGAAATAATAGACCTTGTTTGAAATTATAGGCCAAGTAAGTAAAATTGGTGAGATATTTTTATCTTGAATTTTTACCTTAGATAATATGCACTTTACACTTACACATTTCTTGGGATGGAAACAAACAAAAAATGCCATATAAATAAAAAAAAAGAAGAAAAAATATATATATATATAAATAAAACATCACCTATTAAGCTGGATATTGTGCCTCAAGAAGCATGATTATTCACGCCTAACGGTGGTAAAGGAAATAAATAATCCCCCTTAGTTATGTGGCCTTTTTTACTCGAGACCTTAAACCCGAGGGATGTTTTCTCATCTGGTGCCCTAAGACCGACTGGTTTGGGAGTCATCGGTTAAAGGCTCGCTACAAGGGTAAACTAGAAAGCCTAGACTAAGGGAAGAAAAATAAAAGAAAAAAATATATATATAAATAAATAAATGGCTTGATGGTTGGAGTTGAAATCCCAGAAATCTTCACGAGCACGGTGTGCATATTATCTAGGTTTATGAAAGATAAAGTATTCAATCCAATTTTGAATTCTTACCTTAATTAAAGACAAGATCTTGCATGGAGACTAAGTTTAGAAAGAATGATTATAGGTGGACTTATGACCTAGGATCACTTATATTTTTGCAAAAATAGTTCGTAAACATGTCTCTTGTTCAAAATACGTTTTTCAAAACACTAACAATTGTTTTCTTTCTTTATGCATTTGTGGGTGTAATCCGCTGAAAACCCTCAGGAGACAACACTCCTCCTCTAGGGTAACCTAGAGTTTAAACGGCTTGTTGCAACGCTCAGTGCAATCGCGTCACCTGCGAAAGTGGTGTAATAAACTGGTAGTATAGATTTTCTTTTCTTTTTCTTTGTTTGCTCGGGACGAGCAAAAGAATAAGTGTGGGGTGGATTGTAACTCAATATTGCATATTTTACCTCATAATTCCCATGCATTTAATAAATAAATATATGATTTTTACTCATCTTCTCTATATATTTGCAGGTACACACTCTAATGGAGAGAAAGCCAATAATCACTTTAATTAGCAATAATTAAAGTGATTAAATCAAAGATTAAGATAAGCCCCAAGATTTGAAATCAAGATCTAGAGAGATCCGCGCGCCCAATGAAGAATCCAGAAGGCCACGTGGATAACAACTTCTCAACAAATCAGCAACAGAAATCTGTTGCTGAACTGAATCAGTTTTGCCGCAAAAACAGAAAGATCCTTGAGGATCTGCGGCAGTTACAGGTTGTTAGGATCTCGGATTTTGCGCCAACCTCCTGGATCTCGAAGCTTCTCTCTGGGGCTATAAATATTGGGCCATGGACCTGCGAGCAAAGACTGAATGGAGAAGAGAGGAAAATTAGTATGTTGTTGTAATTTTTAGTAGGATTTCTCTCTAGGTTTTAGTTCTTTAGATCCCTCTTCTTCTTCCCTAGATACTTTGTAAAAGAGAGAGATTGTGAGAGAGAGAGCTTATGTAATCAAGGTGTGACAACTTGAAGCAACAAGGATTCATCCATTCTCCTTCCTCTACTTGAGCTTGGTTCTAGTTTACTTGCTTTCTTTACTTGCTTTCTTTACTTACTTGCTTTAATTCCTTGCAATTTTATTCATGCTTTGTTTTACTTTTCTCATGGCTTGTAGCTAATTCTTTCTCCATGTACTAGCTAACCACTAGCCTTGCCATCTTCACTAACTCATGGGTGATTGCTTTATTTCATCTTGCAAGTTGGATGGTCTTCTCTTCTCCGATGGGTTAAACCACCCTTCATCTACATGAGAAAGTAATTAGATCAACACGCAAGACGAAACCTACGCCGATGGAGTGACACATGAGGCACGCCTTCACTATCACGGAGTTTAGTAAGTATTGGTAAGGTAGTAAGGTAAGCTAGTCATGGTTTGCTTCTTCAAGTTTCTTTTCTTTTTAGTGTGAATACTAAATCTCACTCTTGATTTCTTTTCCACTTTCCATCATGAATATATCCATCCTTTCTTTCACTTCTTTTTCCATGATTGTTTTATTCTTTTAAGAACAAAGAAGACACTTCGTTTACATTTCTTCACTACGATTCGTAACGCTTCTATCGCTAGCTCTCCCCGAGAATCGACTCGGTATAGCCTTATGCTATAGCGGAGATAAGAAAGGGATACATCGACTACATTTTAATACACCTTTCTAGTCTCAATCAGTAGCCGACCGTTCTGCTAATCTGCTCGACACTCTTGTAATTTTCTAGTCATAACTTTTTATCTTATATTGAATCAATATGAGTTAAATTACATTTCAAAGATAACTTTTAGGGCTACATTTCTTATTCAATAGTCATTTCTGATTAAATGTTAAAGATATCAAATATTGGGTTGAATTCTATTCTTGTTTTGAAAACAGTTTACAGTTTTATTTTGACATTGTTAAGTATCTTGTTGATAACGTTTGATTCTGAAAAGATATTGATTTGATTTAAGTTGCAGTAGAAAGAAAACTTAAACATCTACAAATTTTCCTATATGCGTATTTTGAAATTTTAAAATTTTTGACCTCAAAACTTTACTCAAAGTTAACCTATTGCACAATCTGGGTGTGTGGTCGATCGACCGCCCGGTCGCTGCCAGACTCCAACGGTCAGAAATTTGACTGTTGATCTGTCGACCAGGCAGTCGACCGACAGCCTATTATAGCTAGATTTTGAGTCATAACGGGTAGTTTTGATCCCCTATAAATAATGGATCTTTGGCCTGTTTTAAGTAAGTTTTTTGGGAGAATTTCAAGAGCTATTTTCCCATCTGTCACAAAGAAGTTTCACAAGTTTTTGGGCTTAATTTCCATATTAAAAGAGTGTTTTTCAAGAGTGACTCTCTTGAATTTTTCAAAAGCTTTTCTTTGAGTTTTTCACTTCCAAATCTATCTTATTTTTTTCTCACACAATTTGAGCTTTTCATAACCATATCTATCTTATAGGAGCTTTGTCTGTGAGGGTGTTTTGGATGATCAAGTGTTAAGATCACCAAGTGTTCCATCTTCTATTTTGAGGAGTTGTAGAGGTGCGGCCTCAGCGAACTTGTCATTCGTGTTGTGTTGTTCTTGCGGGAGCAAGTGAGAGACTTGTGAGTCCAAGAGTTCTAGTGTGAACTCATTGTAAGCGTTGCGGCACCGAGTGATCTTGCGGGATCGATTTTAGTAAAAATCCTTCATAGTGTTGAAGAAGGGAACGTAGAGCAGTGGCTCGAACCTCGAAATAATTCTTCCGTGTTTGTGATTGCTCATTTCTCTCTTACTCGTATTTAATATCTTGCATGCTTAAATTACTTATATTTTTATATGCTTGATATTTCTTGTTCTTCATTGAGATATATATATATTATATATATATATATATATATATATATATATATAATATATATCTATATATATATATATATATATATATATATATATATCAATATCAATGACGCACAAGAGTATTCAACCAAGAGAGTCATAGTGGCACCTCAACTCTTAATCTAGAGGAATCTTGAGGAGATAGTTCAGAATCCTTCACCAAAAATTTAGCTACACTCTTGTGTTATAGTTTGTGTTAGCCTAATAGTTTTAGTTTGCATAAATTATTTTTAATTTCCTTATTGGTTGGCATTGGATTAGCTTGTCACCTATTCACCCCCCTCTAGGTAACATACAATTAGTATCAGAGCTTGGTGCTCTCTATTTGGGTCACAACCTTAGTAAAAGATCTTATTTTGCTAATCACAATATTTTGTTTACAAACGCATGGATTTCATGACACCCGTCCCTTGTTTGACATTCTTGACTTCCAAAATTGGAAAGTTAAGATGGCTATGTATCTTAAGACCTTAGGAATTCATGTCTATTTTGTCGCTATTTAAGGGATTCTTATTTTATTAATGGCAAATATCTTGAGGCTAATACAAAATTCATCATGCTATAAAGACTACTCTAAATTATGATTGTTTTTCTAGGGTGTCACATTGAATCGGATTTTGTAGTTAGGAACACTCTTTGCTCTCTTGGGGAATAAATGACAAATGAAAAAGAAAGTGACTCGGAGGATGAAAGTCATGCTTTCAACATGTACTACATGGTCCAAGGGGATGACCCCTTGAGGCAAACTCTAAATCGAGCTTGATGAAGATGTTGACATGCCATATAATGAGCTTACTTTATTTTGTCAACAACTTCTTGAAAAATATGATTGCTTAAAATAGAAAATAAAAAATTGAAAATAAAAAATGATTCTATTTTAAAAGAAAAGGACTCTTTTAAAAATGAATTTGAAATTGTT
>JAVJIF010017609.1:0-78349 GCA_038442645.1 Agave tequilana
GAGCTCCACTTGTCATTTGTCAGTGTAATACTTAGTATGATTTAGTATAATATTAATATACAATCAGTATTACTAATTACAAAGAAATTAATTTAGAGGAGATTCCTCTTTAGATGTAAAGGATCGTGATTGGCCTCTCTCTTGACAGTGATATACACCAATGTGCATGTGTAATGTACATTCAGAGTCGTATTATTTTTTAAGCTCTGATGGTTAGAATAGAATAATAGAGAGATTGAGTCACGAGAGTTCTCTTATCTATCAAAAAAGACAGTGAAATCCACCATTATTTTTTTAATCAATTTGATCCTATTATGTTTTGTAAATTTTGTCATGCAAGTGGTAGAACTGACCAGTGATGCGGATTATATAAGTGGAAGGACAACTTGAATATCATGGAACAAAAATTTTTGCGCCAGAGCTGTACTGTGATGTAACACTCCCAGATTCTAATAACTTCAATTACATAACATCTATATTGATCATCGAATTATTATAATCATATCTGATTTCTCAAATTTTTCAGCAGCATCTCCTTTATATTTTATCACTTGTTCCAAATACAATATGCAACAATATCAAGCTACCCGGTCATCAATCCAAAAACATAATCCAAACTCGTCAATCACTGACGCAATCAGAGTAATATTTCGGCTTGTCCTCGCCTACTTATGTGGATACACAATCTAATATCTCAAATTTTCAATCTTAACATAACTAATCATCAAAAGAGCAATAAGTCTTCAAGTCCTTTGTACAAAGTAAGAACATGTACTTCTTTAACTACAACAAACAAGGTGTTATCCTCACATACAAATAGTATATCTAACAAAACTGACAATAATAATATAATCAACATCAATACATAAAAAGTTTATAAAATGAATTGCAGTCTACAACTAAAATCATGCAGCTCTACAATAAAATTCCTTGCCGCTCCAATCCAAAACTAAACTTCAGTGTAACTGAAAAGCATATAACTGGGAGGGAGTGAGCTCGACAGCTCAGTGAGTAGAGTAAAAGAAGATCAAGAAAATGATATACATGTCAAAGTAAAAGAAAACATGTTTTTCTCTTCAAATAGCAAGGCGGGAGTGAATAAAGAAAAGAAACAATTATATCACGGTAAACAGTCAACACAAAATCTCTATAGTCTGCATAAAGGCCTGAGTCCTTCGGTCAATGCCTCTATAACCTAAATCTCTGCACTGTATTTTACAGGATTTATGATATATCGAATACTTTTCTTTAGTGACTTGGTTTATTACTGAATTATTTCATGTATACGTACTTCATATACTATACATGGTAGTACACACTCATCACATAAGTTAATTCAGATAATACATATATCACAAACATACTTATATGTATCGTATATCGTATTACACTGTAAGTACTGCATGGATAAACTCATACTCATATATCATATAATATTCCACTATCTCTTATAATAAAGCAAGATTTCATAGTTCTACATAAGGACAAGCATACAACACTATTTATTTTGAATAAGCAATTTCTTTCTTTATGACATACAGACCATCTCGTACCCGGTCTTCGCACCTACAGGTTCCCGTCGGTCCCTTCCTTCATATAACGACATACAATGTCATACCGCGTCTTCACACCTACAGGCTCTCGTCGGCCCTTCCTTCGTATAACAACACAGAATGTCAGAATGTAAATCAGAATTTTAATAATCCGAATTTCGTCCTCGAAACTTGGCACTTGACATGAGTAAGTATAAAATCATTCTCTTGCATATCACAAAATCTTTCTTTCTCGATCATTCACCTCGAATATTCATTTTCTCTTGATTAATTCTATACTATGTCCTTACGATCCAAATAATCTTGACTCGCTTGACATTTTAATCATTCCTTTACTCTAGTGTCAGCTCATATTGAGGGCCCATAGCTCTAGCAGAGTATATCCGAATCATGGCATGTAGGTACCATAATTTGAACATAAGGCAGTGAATGAAATTGACTACGCTAGTTATCTGTGACCAAAATCTTAGCATGCTTTAAAGTTAATAACAATTCACTAGTCATCATGCATAACAATAAATAGATAATAATTAACAAGTTATAAATGATATATGGTTATACGATATATTACAGATGTATATGTAAAAGTACCATACACACACACACCCGTCCATACTTCTTAATGACATATGCCATTACCTAACCCAGTTTTTGTGTGTGTTTCATATATATTTTAGTCGATTCAGGGTCACACTACTTATTGATACTTCATTCAATTACTAATCTTACTAAACATTTTATGATTATCAACTGACACATTAATTTATGATTTATCGTTCTTATAGAATTGTTATCATACTTCGCTAGTTATATATGGTTGCAATAATGATTTAACTACACAATTGTTATACACATTAGCTGGCTTCTCCAATCGAAGTCTAGTTCTTTCTAAATCTATCATGGTTCCATATACCGTTCAAGTGTTATACAAGTATTGGTACCTAACATGTTAGAAGTAGTTCATGAGACTCACTTTACAGTATCCATCATAGGTTGGTTGTATGTGCACTTAATAAATTTAAATTCATGCCTCCAAAAGAAAACTTTCAAGGCTTCCCCTTGCCACGAAAAAGCCACATATAGGGAATAGGTGATAAGATTTGAAATAACACATCCTAGACCCAAGGAAGGAAAGCACCTTTACTTATAAGACACGATATATAATATCAAAATGCAAGTAAGTGGATACGTGCAGTATTCATGAGAATATAATCAGTCACCGGACAATTACCGCTACCTGAAGTAGGGAATGTAAAACTGTTATAAATTAACATGACAAGGCTCAAGGACTAAAGGAAAAAGTGTTATACTAATACCATTTCAACAGAACCAGAATTTTATTTAGTGCAACTGCTGCTCAGAAGCAAGATGGAGAAAAAGTGTTCTAACAATGAAGTCTATAAAGACAAACTATTGAGCATCTATACAGAAATTTTCGAAAGAGTTCTCAAGAAAATAATGAATAGACATTAACTATGAGCTTCAATCCTTTAAAAAAGTATTAGGAAAATATTAGATATGGATAGGCCAAGCTTCCTATATTGAGAAATTTAAAACTTTGATTTAAACGTTTTCATATGTCTATTTTACGACACTCGTTAGGATCATCCAGGTTGTCACCAAAATAAGTAAGAAATCAATGAAGGTTATGTATACAATGTAACGGTCCTAGTTTTCTAAAGTCCTCCATTAACATATCATTCATTTAAACCAACCGATTATCATATTCATTTTCAAATTCTTAAAAATTTCGACAGCACCTCCTTTATAAATACTGATTGGATGTGATATCCAATACAAATACGATAATTTTGACTAACAACAGCCTTCTTATTCTCAATCCAATCACATAACTGATCTCAAAAATCATCCAGGCAATCATAAAGATATTTCGGCTTGACATCGCCTACTTATGGAGAACATAATAACATAAGTTTGAGAGTAACCCTCTCGCATCTATAGAAATTCAGAAATGATAAATTCCAACTTGTCATGATCATCACCTTGATAGTACACATCTCGATATCAAACCAATAAAAGTAACTCAAATGCCAACTTGAAATGAAGCTACTACAACAGTTCTCTACATGTATACAAGATTAACCATCTATCCCACAACCAACATGTATCATCTAAAAGCACAATTATTTTAGAAGTACAACATGATTAGATTATAAAAAAATTAGATTGATTCAGAACAACTCCGCGCAGCATAAACCAGACTCCTGCCTAAATGCAACCTGCAATATACCAGTCTGAGGGGGAGTGAGCTCGACAACTCAGTGAGTAGAGTAGGAAGGAATTAAGAAATGATAACACATCAATAAGAAACATGAATATTCAAGTAATAAGGGTAAATCTGAAAGAGTAAGAAGGCAGAAAGAATCGCCATGGTTTAATAATCAAGATAATGGTCTCTAAATCTTTGGGAACGATCAGACTCTTATGGTCATAAATTCTCAATTCCTTTCTTAGATTTTTATCTTTTCGTGTGATAAGATTTATGAGTTATATAAAATAAATTTTGTTTAGTTGTTTGAACTCCTCTTTTGTGTACATAGCATGTGTTACTCATGTGTCTTGTATTCCACACTATAATACACCAATCACTATAGTTAAGTCACAAACATAATTTATACATTCAGATAACACATGCATCACAAGGCATACTTGTATAACATATAATCATAATATACTTCTTATATACAATATCACATCACACTTCTAGTACTACATGGATTAACCTGTATACTTTCATACATCATATAATATTTATTATCTCATATAATAAAGCGAAATTTCACAGTCCTACATCAAGGACAAGCATACAACACTATTCATTTTGAATAAGCACATTTATTTTATGACACACGACCCATCTCATACCCCATATTCGCGCCTGCCGGCTCCCGCCGCCCATTCCTTCAAATAACAACACACAATGTCATACCCCCCTTTTCACACCTACCAGCTCATGTTGGCCCCTTCCATTTAACAACACACAATGTCATATCCCGGCTTCGTACTTTGTTTCTTCTTCAATGTTTACATCATGCATCATGATGTACCAGCATTCGATCGGCTTGACACTGATCGACGATGATGTGATCCGTTGAAGAAAAAAAGAAGCTTTTGATCTAAAAGTTCTAATTAGATGTGTAATGTTAACCTGGTCACAGGACGGCTCCTGTCGAGTTCATCGGTGAACTAGAGAAGAGTGACAAGGCTAAAACTGAAGTTTCACACTTTTTTCTTCTTCAATGTTTAAATCATGCATCATGATGTAATCAGCGTTCGATCGACACTGATCGATGGTGCTGTGATCCATTGAAGAAAGAAAGAAGCTCTTCTTTGACGCTCTTTCGAACATTTTAGATCTGAAAGTTCTGATCAGAGGTGTAATACTTGCCTAAATTAATCACTTACTTAACATTTGAGTGCTTTAGGGAGGTAATGTGGAAACAAGTATTCATGTACTAAACATTATACCATGCATATACTAGTATATATGTATATGAGTTTAAATACACACACATGCATGTTAATTTTTTTTTACCATACCCCCACCATACTTGTTGGTACAAGTACTTCATGAAGGGGAGAGGGATGGGGACCTTACTTATACGAGTAAGGTATACGTGTAGAGAGATGATGTTAGGGGCACTTGGCACGATATCATTGAGAGAAGTGAAGTATAAATAGGGGGAATAGGGAGAGAATTCTCATTTGACAACACTCTCTCTCTTCATTTCTAACCCCAAAAACCCCTCCCTTCTATTTTGCTGCCGGTCAAAACAGCAGCAGCCCAAGGCTATTTCCCCTCCATTTCTTCACTCACTCACTCACTCTCTCCCTCTCATTCACTCACTAGTTCTTCCCTTCCTTCCTTTATACTAAAAAGCCTTCCTTTACCTATATTATCTCCTCCCAAGACCTAATAGAATATGAAAAAGTGGTGATCTAACATCACCTTAGAGGGATAATTCTTGAAGACAAGGTTTGCCAAGGTTAACAAGTTAGGAGGATGAATTTGGTTGAAGAAGGTAAGCAAATCCTTAAGCCTACTACCCCCTCTTATACTCTTCAAACTATAAACTAATTATGATGTTGTTATGACCTTGTAGACTCTCTTATAGCTGGTGACCAAGATTGATAAGGGATATTCTCTTCAAGGGTGAGTAGAATATTCAAACTCCAATATAATAGTATGTAGTGTAAAGTTTGAAATAAAGTGGAGAATTGCTAAGTTTTAAGTGGACATGAAATTGAACGATAATGCATGTGTATGGTTTATAGACTTTATGTGTACATTATAAACCATCCTATGGTGATATGTTGTTATTATTCTCATGTATGCTTACCATTGTGCATGATCGACTGTTATTGTGTATATCGGTAGTCGAACACATGCCTCTTAAGAAGAAATAGTTCTATGGATAAATATAATACTTGATTTTATGCATATATATGGCTACGCATAAATTTAGATGATATAATATGTTGGTTACCTTGAAAAGGCTCACATGTGGTTAACTTAGCCAGTTGTTACTTATCCATGTTAATGAATTCCATAATGTTGGTATAATGTAAAGTAGAAATCATGAAAATTATTTATGTTGTCATTGCTTTATGAATCCTTGCATGTTGTTATTACATGAAAGATATGATTATTGCATATTTGGAAGAAGGGATCGGGTTGAACCGGAGGTGATCGAAGGGGAGAATATTTTGATAACGTATAAGAGGAAGGGACGGGGTTGAACCAGAGGTGACCGAAGGGGAGAATATTACGTTGAATAACGTATAGGAGGAAGGGACCAGGTTTAACCGGAGGTGACCGAAGGGGGAGTCCAACTTTATGTTTAATAAGCGTGTTAATATGGTTAAGATGGAAATTACATGTTAAAACTATATAAATTTCTTTAACATTAGACTCTATGATAGTCGACTGTTATAGGCAAATTTTAACTGGTATAGTCGACTAGTCCATAGACCAGTCGACTATAGATGTGAGATTTTGTTACGCAAGTCTCTGAAACCACCCTTAGTCGACTATATAAGATAGGGTAGTCGACTAATATTAGTTACAGCAACAAACAGAGAGTAGACATCCTTTTTGATCTAAACATAGTCGACTATAGATGGCTTATAAGTCGACTAATACCAAGAGTAGTCGACTAGTTTGAGTCACAGACAACCAACAGAGAATGGATATCTTTTTGTACAGAGCTCAGTCGATTATAGCTTTAAGATAAGTCGACTAATAATAGTATTAGTCGACTATAAGAAGGGCAAGTCGACTAATAACATAAATCACTGTGTTCTGGTCAAGACTTTCAGCAAATACCTAAAAATACAAAAAAAATATAAATTACAATTGTTACCTTTATAATAAATTCCAATAGACATACATAAAGGTCATGCATATATTTATTATTTTACTCACTGAGCTGTCGAGCTCACTGTGTTATATTAATCACCTTCAGGTTTGGATTAAGGCAAAGGCCTGCTTAATGGCAACTTACGAGATAGGTGGCAGCGGGAGATTATTTTCACCTTTTGGCATGTTCCATCTTATGTATATATTATTTAGAAACACTATGTAAAACTTCTATATTGATACTTGCCATGAACTTTTGTAATATATTGAAATGCTTGTGTTAATAGGTGCTTGACTTGAATCTTGTTAATATTATGGGGTTTATGGAGTAGTAATGAGTTTGCTATGTGCTCTTTACCAGATTGTCGGATCAATGTTTGAAAATATGATAAATCATGTCGAGATCAGATATGCACTTGAGCGAAAATATTGTGAAGCCATAATAGGCTGACGTTAGCCGAAATCGAAGTGTTGTATCCTGATGGGTCTCACGCTTGGATTAAGGATAACCATTGATGATTGTGATAATGGAAAATATTAAGACTGGGACCGTTACAGTTGGTATCAAAGCAAAGGTTGTTGGTAGAAGGAAAAGGTTAAGTCAAAGGTAGGAGGCAATAGAATTGTTAGGCTTAATGTGTATGGATATGTGATTATAATTAGGTAGTGGGTTTTATATGACGGATTAACCGTAAGTCAAGCAGTAATTGATTATTTTCTCACATCAGAATCGGGGTGCCCGCACATTCCGATTCGAGTGAGTTGGCTGAGAGTGCGGGCTCTCAGAAACAACTACTAGTGGTATGGGACAGTGGGACGAGGGAATGCATTGAATTATCTATTGAACCTAAGTTATTCTGAAATATGAAACTTACGGGTAGAATAAGTGTAAGAGTGTGTATATATATCACTTTCTTCTTGTTGTATAGCAGTATGTTGAGACTATTTTTATGGGTTGAGATTGATATGACTCCTTGTTTATATGTAGATGGGGACGCTGACAAATATTGGCCAGTCTCTAGCTCGGATAGTTCGAGCGCGAGTTGGATGATAGGTTCCATGGATTGGGGTTATGAGTCTGACGAGACCGACCCAGAGGTCATATTTTCAGCTCCAGACCACATAGACCATGAGGAGGCTGAGTCTCAGGCATCTAATGAGCCTGAATTGACCATTGTCGATACAGAGAGTTTGGTTTGGGATTCACTTGATGTAAAAGAGATGGGGAATACGAGTGTATTAAAAGAAGAGATCCGAAGAGAATTTACTTACTCTTTTGGGATGAAAAATAGGAAGACGACATGAATTTATATGATGGTCTAGATGACTAGTGCTGCGCAAGAGACGAATACCAGGGGAAGACTCTGAGGAAGGCATGGATGATAGCGAGGATAGCAGCAGTACTAGTGGGGACTCAAGTGGGGAGACTCTACCCTATGAGGGATGAATCTATGATCAATTACTTTTGATATGTATATATATGTGTGAGCCTAGTGTGCTAGTTGATGGACATTTTAGGAGTTTGTTGTATATGCTCTGGCACATCTTGTATGCATGCATATGGGTTAGTTCGGATATTCCAAAAGGGTGGTTATATCAGTGTAATATCCTTGTATCCATTTTAGGATGTATATAAGTATATATAACAAGTTGCTTGTTTGCATGTGAAATGAATGTTGTACTAAAATGATTGCATGAAGCTAAGAATTTTATCTGAAAATTATTTTCGTACATGTGAAGTATGTTGACTAGACATCCTTATCTTATAGGAAGGACGCATGGATCTAAATCAACTATCACCCGATGAGCCATTATCGCTCGGTATGTCACACTATAGTGTGATGGGGAGTGCTCACCCTATGGATAATAATGAAGATTCAGAAGTACAGATAGAAGGAGGTCGTGGAACTCCGGGGGTTATGCCGGAGTGGCTCACCCAGTTAATGACAAGAGCCAATGATAATAATTCCCACTGAGCATTAGAACAGTTTCAAAAGATGAAACCACCAGTATTTGAAGGGGAGGTGGATCCCTTACAAGCTGAAGCATGGCTTCTCCAGATAGAAAAGATTCTGGATGTGATGAATTGTACTGATGAGCAAAAAGTATCTTTCTCTTCCTTTATATTTCAAAAGGAAGCAGAACACTGGTGGAGGGCGATAAAAGATAGTGTGAAAAGCACAAGAGAACCGCTTGGGAATTCTTAGTGAATAAATTCACTGAAAAATATATTTCATAGACGGCCAGAGATAAGATGGCGTCAGAATTTCTAGAATTGCAACAAAGTCAGATGAATGTGTCCCAATACGACCAGAGATTTACCCAATTATCCAGGTATGTTGATGCCTTGGTGAAGAGTGAGGCAGAAAGAACAAAGAGGTTCGTGAAGGGCCTGAAATCAGAAATCCGAGACAGATTGATTCTTCTACAACTAAGGAATTATCTCCAAGCTGTGGAAGAGCCTTGGAGGTAGAAATGGATATGCAAGAAAGTCAAGAAGACTGGGCGAAGGAATTACCCAGCTCAAAGCGTCCCCGATATCAAGGATTATCAGTGTCGGTGGCACCGGGATCTACCAGTAGTAAAAGACTTAGGTTTAATGCCACTCTTCAAAGATGAGGATGGGCCAGAGGCAGAAGATCATGGTTGAGAAACATAGACACTTTTTCGAAAGCACAGGCTACCTCTGCGTCCCACCCTAGAATCTTGGAGGCCCCTTAGTACCAGAAGTGTAGGATGAACCATTTTGGGAATTGCATTTAAGAAAGAACTTGTTATAATTGTGGAGGAATGGGGTATTTAAAGAAAAATTGTCCGACGAAGCACGGAAGCCAAGGGCCGAGTAGGGGAAGTAGGAGGCCAGCTATGAGAATGAACCCTCCCAGGGGACCAACTAGTAATTTTAGGCTGTCCAGTAATGCTCTGCGACCTGATGCAACTCAATCATCTGTACAACAGCCACAGGCTCAAGGAAGAACTTTTGCGTTGACCTATCGAGAAGAAATGGCCTCGAATGTAGTAGTGGAAGGTATGATCTCTATATCAGGACATATTGCTCATGCATTGTTTGATCCTGGAGCTACTCATTCATTCATATCTAGTGCTTTCGCTTATAAATTAAATCAAGCATCAGAACCCCTAGGATTTCAGTTGGTTGTATCCACACCTATAGGGGTAAAGTTAATAGCTAGCACTAAATATTGAACTGTGAAGTGATGATTGGAGAGATGAAAATATCCATTGATTTGATTAAGCTGGGCGAGATAGAGTTTGATGCAATATTAGGAAATGATTGGTTGTCCGCTTGTGGGCACATGTGGATTGTAATAGGAAGAGGATCATCTTTAAAATAGAAGGAATTTCGGAGTTCTTTTTTGAAGGGATAAAAGTTAGTCATGATATACCCTACATATCGGCCATTAAAGCCGCCAAGTTAATGAGGCAGGGATGTCAAGGATTTCTGGCTTCAGTTTTTGACACCACTAGAACTGATATCGAAATTGAGACTATTTCAGTCGTAAATGAGTTTCCTGATGTATTTCAAGAGGATTTACCAGGTTTGCCCCCAGATCGAGATGTAGAATTTACAAAAGATGTGATGCCCGGTACTGCCCTTAATTCGAAAGCACCATATCGTATGGCCCCTGTAGAAATGAAAGAACTTAACACTCAACTACAGGAATTACTAGATAAGGTTTTCATCCGACCGAGTGTATCTCCCTGGGGAGCACTAATGCTATTTGTTAAGAAGAAGGATGGAAGTATGAGATTATGTGTCGACTATCGGGAATTGAATATGGTCACTATTAAAAATAGGTACCCGCTTCCTCGAATTGATGACTTATTTGATCAACTAAAAAGGTCTTGTGTATTTTCTAAGATAGACATTAGGTCGGGATATCATCAGTTAAAGATCAAGCCAGAAGATGTGTCTAAATCGGCTTTTAGAACAAGATACAGACATTTTGAATTCCTAGTCATGCCTTTTGGACTCACTAATGCCCCAGTAGCATTTATGGACCTAATGAACTGAGTGTTCCAATCATATCTTGATCAGTTTGTGGTGGTATTCATCGATGATATTTTGATCTATTCAAAGAATAGGGAAGATCATAAAAATCATCTTAAAACAATCCTCCAAAATCATCTTAAAACTATCCTCCAAATCTTGAGAGAGAAGCAACTTTATGCTAAATTAAAGAAATGTGAATTTTGGTTAGAACAGGTAGGGTTTCTTGGCCATATTATATCCAAGGAGAGAATATAAGTAGATCCAATGAAAATTGAAGCAATCAAGGATTAGCCTAGACCCACAACTGTTACTGAAGTTCGAAATTTCTTGGGGTTAGCTGGATACTACAGAAGATTTGTGGAAGGATTCTCTCTAATTATGGCACCATTGACACAATTAATTAGAAAGAATAAGAAGTTTGTATGGGGAGAAGAACAAGATAAGAGTTTCCTTGAAGTTAAAATGAAGCTAACATCTGCTCCTGTTCTAACTGTACCCTCAGGAACTGAAAGATTTGCCATCTATAGTGATGCGTCAAAATTGAGACTGCGATGTGTGTTAATACAACATGAGAGAGTTATTTCCTATGCGTCCCGACAATTGAGAATTCATAAAAGAAATTACCCCACTCATGATTTGAAATTAGCCGCTGTGATTTTTGCCTTGAAAATCTGGCGACATTACTTGTATGGAGTGTCTTTTGAAATCTTTACTGACCATAAAAGTTTGAAGTACATTTTCACACAAAAGAACTGAATATGAGACAGAGGAGATGGTTAGAACTAATGAAAGATTATGATATTACTATCTACTACCACCCTGGAAAGGCCAATGTGGTGGCTGATGCCTTGAGCCGAAAATCAGGAGGAGCAGTGGCTGCTCTTATAACTTGCCAAACAAGATTATTAAGAGATCTAAAAGAAATACAAATAGAGGTGCGAGTTATTGATCCGTCCAATGCTAAGTATCAATTGAATCAAGTAAGTATTCAATTTGATCTATATAACAAAATCAAAGAAGCCCAACAGGGAGATGCTCAAATAAGGAAAATTATGAAGAAGGTACTAGAAAGAGAACTTAAGGAGTTTAAAATTGAAAATGATGTACTGAAATTGAGACGCAGATTATGTGTGCCGGATGTAGCAGAGACCAAAGAAGAAATAATGCAGGAAGCTCATTATACCCCGTATACAGCTCATCCGAGGAGCACAAAAATGTATCAGGATCTGCGTCGTAGCTTCTGGTGGGATAGAATGAAAATGGATATTTTCAAGTTTGTCCACAAGTGTTTAGTCTATCAGCATGTGAAAGCAGAACATAAGAAGCCCCCAGAATTGCCGGTACCACTACCAATTCCTGAATGGAAATGGTGTCACATTGCCATGGATTTCGTTACTGGACTTCCTCGGACATCCTAAGGACTAGATACAGTCTAGATAGCGGTTGATAGACTTACTAAATCTGCCCACTTTCTACCTATCCGGATCAATTATTCTATGGAGAGACTGGCTCAAGTATATATCTGAGAAATAGTTAAACTGCATGGAGTGCGTGAATCCATTGTATCAGATCGGGATCCTAGATTTCAATCTAGATTTTGGAGAAGCTTATCCGAAGCTTTGGGCACTGAGTTGCAACTCAGTACAGCGGCACACCCCCAAACAGATGGACAGTCAGAGAGAACTATTCAAATATTGGAAGATATGTTGAGAGCTTGTGTATTAGATTTTGGGAGAAGTTGCGACAACTATTTACCTTTAGTGGAGTTTGCTTATAATAATAGTTATCAGTCCACCATTGGCATGCCTCCGTTTGAAGCATTATATGGTAGAAAATATAGATCACCGGTCTGTTGGAAGAAAGTTGGGGATAGAAGGATATTCAGCCCTGACATAATTCAAGAAGCCACTGATAAGATTAAGTTGATTAAGGAAAGGATGAAGGCAGCCTAGAGAAGATAGAAGGCTTATGCAGATAATCGCCGCAGACTACTGAAATTTGAGGTAGGGGATAAAGTTTTCCTGAAGGTATCTCCAATGAAGGGAGTGAGACGCGCCGGCAATAAGAACAAATTAGCTCCCAGATATGTTGAACCATTTAAAATATTGGATAGAATTGGACCGGTTGCTTATCGTTTAGCCTTACCTCCTGTTTTAGAGAGAATGCATAATGTATTTCATGTCTCTCAGTTAAGAAAGTACATACCTGATCCTGATCATATAATTTCCTATGGACCTCTGCAATTACAAAAAGACATGTCATACATGGAAGAACCAGTGCAAATCTTAGATCACAAGGAGAAACAATTGAGAAGTAAAATTATTTTTTTGGTCAAGATTTTATAGAGGAATCAATATATAGAAGAAGCAACTTGGGAGCTGGAAGAGGAGATGCGGAAGAACTATCCACATTTATTCCAAAGTACGTTGAGTTTCGAGGACGAAACTTCCTAAAGGAGGGTAGAATGTAATACTTGGCTAAATTAATCACCTACTTAACACTTGAGTGCTTTAGGAGGTAATGTAGAAACAAGTATTCATGTACTAAATATTATACCATGCATATACTAGTATATATGTAAATAGGTTTAAATACACACATGTATGTTGACTTTTTTTTATCATACCCCCACCATACTTGTTGGTACAAGTACTTCATGAAGGGGAGAGGGATGGAGACCTTACTTATAGGAGTAAGGTATAGGTGTTGAGAGATGATGTCAAGGGGGGCACTTGGCATGATATCATTGAGAGAAGTTGAGTATAAATAGGGGGAAATAGGGAGAGAATTCTCATTTGGCAACACACACACACACTCTCTCTCTCTCTCTCTCTTCATTTCCAACTCCAAAAACCCCTCCCTTCCATTCTGCTGCCGGCCAAAACAGCAGCAGCCCAAGGCTATTTTCCCTCCATTTCTTCACTCACTCACTCACTCTCTCCCTCTCATCACTCACTAGTTCTTCCCTTTCTTCCTTTATACTAAAAGCCTTCCTTTACCTATATTATCTCCTCCAAAGACCTAATAGAGCATGGGAAAGTGGTGATCTAACATCACCTTAGAGGATAATTCTTGAAGATAAGGTTGACCTAGGTTAACAAGTTAGGAGGGTGAATTTGGTTGAATAAGGTAAGCAAATCCTTAAGCCTACTACCCCCTCTTATACTCGTTAAACTATAAACTAATTATGATGTTGTTATGGCCTTATAGACTCTCTTATAGCCGGTGACCAAGCTTGATACGGGAATATTCTCTTCAAGGGTGAGTAGAACATCCAAACTCTAATATAATAGTAGGTAGTGTAAAGTTTGAAATAAAGTGGAGAATTGCTAAGTTAAAAGTGAACGTAAAATTGAACGATAATGCATGTGTATGATTTATAGACTTTATGTGTACATTATAAATCATCCTATAGTGATATGTTGTTGTTATTCTCATGTATGCTTACCATTGTGCATGATCGACATGTTATTGTGTATACTCGGTAGTCGAACACATGCCTTTTAAGAAGAAATAGTTCTATGGATAAATATAATACTTGATTTTATGCATATATACGGCTACATATAAATTTAGATGATATATGTGTTTGTTACCTTGAAAAGGCTCACATGTGGTTAACTTAGCAAGTTGTTACTTATCCATGTTAATAACTTCCATAATGTTGATATAATGTAAAGTAGAAATCATGAAAATTATTTATGTTGTCATTACTTTATGAATCCTTGCATGTTGTTATTACATGAAAGATATGATTATTGCATATTTGGAGGAAGAGACATGGTTGAACCGGAGGTGATCGAAGGAGAGAATATTTTGATAACGTATTGGAGGACGGGACTGGGTTAAACCGGAGGTGACCGAAGGGGAGAATATTACGTTGAATAACGTATAGGAGGAAGGGACCGGGTTTAACCGGAGGTGACCGAATGGGGAGTCCAACTTCATGTTTAACAAGCGTGTTAATATGGTTAAGATGGAAATTACATGTTAAAACTATATAAATTTCTTTAACATTAGACTCTGTGATAGTCGACTGATATAGGCAAATTTTAACTGGTATAGTCGACTAGTCGATGGACCAAGTCGACTATAGATGTAAGATTCTGTTACGTAAGTCTCTAGAAACCACCCTTAGTCGACTATATAAGATAGGGTAGTCGACTAATATTAGTTACAGGCAACAAACAGAGAGTAGACATCCTTTTTGATCTAGACATAGTCGACTATAGATGGCTTATAAGTTGACTAATACCAAGAGTAGTCGACTATACAAGATAGGGTAGTCGACTAGTTGAGTCACATGCAGCCAACAGAGAATGGATATCTTTTTGGACAGGGCTCAGTCGACTATAGCTTTAAGATAAGTCGACTAATAATAGTATTAGTCGACTATAGGAAGGGCAAGTCGGCTAATAACACAAATCACTGTGTTCTGGTCAAGACTTTCAGCAAATACCTAAAAATATGCAAAAAATAGTATAAATTACAATTGTTACCTTTATAATAAATTCAATAGACATACATAAAGGTTATGCAAGGTCATGCATATGTTTATTGTTTTACTCACTGAGTTGTCGTGCTCACTCTGTTATATTAATCACTTTAGGTTTGGATAAAGGTAAAGGACCTGCTTAATGGCAACTTACGGGATAGGTGGCAGCGGGAGATTGTTTTTACCTTTTGGCATGTTCCATCTTATGTATATATTATTTTAGAAACACTATGTAAAATTTCTATGTTGATTCTTGCCATAAACTTTTGTAATATATTGAAATGCTTTTGTTAATAGATGCTTCACTTGAATCCTGTTAATATTATAGGGTTTATGGAGTAGTAATGAGTTTGCTATGTGTTCTTTACCGGATTGTCGGATCAATGTTTGAAAATATGATAAATCACGCCGAGATCAGATATGCACTTGAGCGAAAATGTTGTGAAGCCATAAGTAGGCTGACGTTAGCCGAAATCGAAGTGTTGTATCCTGATGGGTCCCATGCTTGAATTAAGGATAACCATTGATGATTGTGATAACGGAAAATATTAAGACTAGGACCGTTACAAGAGGTGTAATGTTAACCTGATCACAGGAAGACTCCAGTAAAGGATAGTACTTCTTCAAGAATCTGCCGTTGATCGGCATCATGAGCGTATCGCCGCTTGGGGTTATAAGACGGTATGCTCCATTTGAGTGAATTATTTCTATTATGAATGGTCCTTCCCATTTGGTTGAAATTTGCTTTTGATTTTGTGTGTCATGATCATCGATCGTCTGACGGCTAAAACTAAATCTCCTTTCTGGAATATCCTTTTCTTAACCTTTTTATTAAAGGCTTTTGAGATTCGATCTTCGTACAACTCAATGTGTTGTTGAGCTTGTAGTCATTTCCCATCTAGGGCTTCGAGTTCTTGAAGATGTAGACGGTCGTTGTCTTTCTTAGTCATCTTAGTTGCTAAGGCGACCCGTAATGACAACATCTGAATTTCTAGTGGTATACTGCCTCACACCCGTATACCAATAAAAAAAGCGTGTTGCCTGTTGGGGCTCGTACCGTAGTTCGGTAGGCCCAAAGACATTCACCGAAGTTCTCATTCCAATCTCGTTTACTTGACAAAATGAATTTCTTAAGTAGCTTAATAATTGTCTTGTTGAATGCTTCCACCAAACCATTAGCAACAGGATTATAAGCGGTTGAAGCCACATTCTGAATTTGGTACTTATTGCAGAACCGATAGAATACTTGGCTTGCAAACTGGGGACCATTATCATGAATAATCCGCCTGGGGACAACAAATCGATGGATGACATGGTGTTTGATAAAGTTAACTACGTTGAAAGTTTTAACTTTAATAAGTGGTATAGCCTCTGCCCACTTTGAGAAATAATCGGTTATTGCTAAGATGAACTGATGACCTTTCGTTGAAGAGGGGCTGATAGGTCCTACGATATCGATTCCCCATGCCTCGAATGGCCAGGAAGCAATAGTTGGGTGAAGTGGCTCTGGAGATTGATGTATGAAGTCTGTGTGAATTTGACAGACTTTACACCTTTGTGCATATTTAATTGCATCAGCTATCTGGTTGGCCAATAATAACCGAGTTTGTGCAATCGATCTTTGAGTTTCGGACCTGGTTGATGAACTCTGCATATACCATCGTGTGCCACTTTAAAACACTTCTTGTGCTTCCGAATTAGAGAGGCAATGGAGCAAGATACAGTCATATGAGCGGCGGTAGAGTGTCTTTACTATCGGATCATAGTAGAAGCGGAGAGACCTTCGTCAGATAGAAGCTGCTTCCTTAAAGTCGTCCGGTAATATGTCATGCAAAGCATAGTCAATGAGGGAAAATCGCCAATCTCTAGGCTCAAAACCTATTGAGGTTACAAGGACTTCATTAGTATCTAGCGCATGCTTAGGGTAGACAAGGCATCGAGTGACCACTGTAAGATGATAAGTCGTGTCAATGATAAGGCTAATGTGGTCGCTAGTGCAGCCAAAGCATCTGCCTTAGTGTTCTAAAAACGAGACACATGACTGATGTAAAAACCATCAAATGAATTCGCCATTTTGATAACTGCATGGTGATAAGATATCAAGTCCTCGTGCCGAACTTCGTACTCTCCTTTAACCTGGTTGATAATCAGCTTTGAATCACTGTAAGCCTTGAGATAGCATATATCCATTTCATAAGCGAGTTGAAGGCCGATGATTAGAGCATTATATTCCGCAACATTGTTAGAACAAGATTCTGTCAATGAAAATGCCTGAGGAAGGATATGATTTTGTAGCGAGATAAATACCACCCTCACACCAGCAATAATCCTGTCTTTGGGGTCTGTTCTTGATGCTCTATCAAAGAACATCTGCCATACTTTGTCCTCTAAAACCATATTGGATTAGAATCTCATCTGGAATATCTTCATGAAGCTTTGAGTTTTCCGAGACCGAATGAGCGGCCAGAAAATCTGCAAAGGCCTGACCCTTGACTGCCTTTTGAGGGACAAGGAGCATGTCGTATTGAGAAAGGAGGATGGTCCATTTAGCCAACCTTGAATTTAGCGATCCTGATTTTGTCATGAGGATACGTAAGGGATTAACTCTAGAAATGACATGCATGATTTTGCCAACCAAGTAATATCGCGTCTTTTGAATGGCAAAGATAAAAGCTAGGGTTATACCGGGACTCAGCTCCTATTAAGGTCCTACTCAGATAGTAAATGGCCTGTTCATGGTCGTTGTCATTCTTTTGAGCAAGGAGAGCACCTAGCAAATGGTTCATAGCTTTTACATAAAGTAAGGTTGGTTTTCCTGATATGGGAGCCACCAAGACTGGAGGTTTAGTGAGATATCTTTTAATATCCTCAAAAGCTTCCTGACAGGCTTTTTCATAAGCCGGGTGAATTGTTGACAATGACCCGAGAGATTTGCAATGAATCTTCAGATATAGGCCAACCTACCTTGCAAACCCCTAAGTTCTTTGAGATTCTTAGGTGGTTGCATACTCTGAATAGCTTTGACCTTGTCTGGGTCAAGATTAATTCTTTTTGATGTGACAATAAATCCCAAGAACTTGCCACTTGAAATGCCTAAGAAGGACTTTGTGGGTCATTTTTAACTGGTAGGCTCGCATTATATCGAACATTGTTTTTAAGTCACGAAGATGATCATTTTTATTGCGACTTTTGACAGCGATGTCGTCGACATAGCACTCTACCGTTTTTCAGAGGTGGCCATGAAAAATTGTACTCATTGCACGTTGATAAGT
Organism: Agave tequilana; assembly: GCA_038442645.1. NCBI lineage: Eukaryota > Viridiplantae > Streptophyta > Magnoliopsida > Asparagales > Asparagaceae > Agave > Agave tequilana. Next base: position 18,713 of record JAVJIF010017609.1, read on the forward strand.
TGCTTCCGCATTCTTAATCCAAATGGTATTATAGTATAGCAATATACCGCCATGGTGTCCAGAATGAAGTATGCCTTTTGTTTGGACACATATATTGCATAAACATTATTACATTCCTACATATATTCTGTAATAAATTATTACAAACTCACTTGTCTTAATGTGCTAATCCTTGCAGGGTGATAAAGAGAAGATAAATATGAATCCTATCCAAATAAACCCAAAAGTTCAAATCAAATAGGGATTGACTCAAAATTAGAGAATTTTTAGTCTATCTTATCTGAGGATTGAATTTAGAAGATAAGATAATACTATAAAAATTCAAAGAAAAATAAATTTTTGAAGACCCTATTGGGTTTGCTGAGGATAGGTGGATAGAAAGAAGATCAACGGATGAGATGAAGCAATTTAGATTCGGATTCAGAATGGATACAGTTTAGCATTTAATCATAACTTTCGCTACCGAATCTCAAATCTGATGATTCAATATGATCCAGAAATAAAATTTAAAGGGATACAACTCTTATGTTGATTACTATTTCGAATTCTATCATCTGATAAGTAATATTCAGCAATCAACACGCCAATAAGCTGCAAATCAGAATTTTAGATAAATCAAATTAAGTTTAGAGATAAAAGAAAGATTGAAATTCAAAAATAGCCAGCCCTTCCTATCTCCCTCACTTTCCCGCATCACTATTTTCCTATAAATACCTGTATTCATTGACAGAGAGAGTACACCAAAGAGCCGAAAAGCCAGAAAAAGAGAGTTTTGAGCGTTGTAATGCGAGATTGGAGAGGATCAGGGGCTTTGTACTTGATGCTTATTGAATAAAATTCAAAATCCTTCTTCACGATCTTGCATCGTTTATTCTAAGTATTTTTTTAATTTTCTCTTTATTTTTTATGCTATTCTTTTCTTGCATATTTGATTCCATGATGTCATCACTAATTTTATGCATATTCTTTTCTCTTTTCTTTTATTAGCTTCTTTTGTTTTCAGCATCGTCCGGAGGATGAAGACATCAAGGCGACGACAAGAAACAAGTTCACCTGTTCATCTTCCTCTTCCCTTCGTACCAATCTCTTAATTTTTTTTTTTTACTTTAGTTATTCAAATCTTCGTAAAAAGGTTAGTATTTCTTTCTTCTTTTGCTTTTTCATATTTTCATTTTTCTTCTACTCTATTCATATTTTTATTTTGCTTTTGTTTTCTTCTACAAGATCTTTTTTTTTTTTAAAACAAAATTCTAACCTTCATCCAAGGGATTTCTCAACTAGAGTAAGATAAAAGTTAGATTTTAATAACTAAGATTTTCAAGACCAAATCTCTGTGGATTCAATCCTATACTTGCCATTACACACTTTCCTAAAAAGATTCTAGCGAGTTTAGATTTCATAATTTGTACGTGATTCAACAACGATGGAGTTTTTCATGAACTTCGAATCGCGAACAATTTTTTGGCGCCATTGCCGGCAGCTTGTGAAAATTTTTGGTTTTGAAAATCAACATCTAATCTTTTTCTTGTTTAATATTAAAATAAATTTTAAAAAATTAAAAAAAAATTTTAAAGAATTCAAAAGTTAATTCTTAAAAAAATTCAAAATTCTTTTCTTTTTTATTATTTTTCTTTCTATCCCTAAGATTTAATTTCAAATTTTTTTTTGCAGGGATATTGCATGAACAAAGGAAGACTTGCACAACAACAAGAAGCTTGCTTGCTTATGACATATTGCTTTGCTAAAATAAAAATTTGCTTGCTTCAGAGTCGCCGGAAAGGTTAGTATTTTCTAACTCTACCCACGAATCTCTTGTCAGTGGGGTTTTGGTGGTGCTTATTGATTGAATTTTGTGCTGCATTAGTGCATACTTGCATAAAAAGATCTTAAGAGCTGTCCCCCCCTCACATAAGGTTGGGATTTCATCACCCATTCCTTAGCTCAAAAATCACAATCGTATATAAGTTTTTTTCTCAAACTTGAACTAATTTAAAATCAATTAGAACTCAGCCACTAGGATTTCGAGCTCATTCAAGTGGAACTATTTTGGGAAGACTCCGGTGAATGCTTTCAAGCTTTCGAAGAGGAACTTTCTTGTCTAGAAAAGGTGACTTACCCATTGCGGCGGTGCCTGGCCTAGAGGAAGAACTGAATCGCTTGTTTGATGGGTTTGAATAAATGCACAATCCTTCAACCCAGTTAGGAGCTGTCTAACTAGAGAGAATTTTTATTCTCTTAAAATTAGTGGTTGAAAAAAAACTGATTACCTTTAAATTAATTCAAGATAAAAAATACTTGATTGCAATTAATTGGTTGAGTCATCTTATGTGTAATCTTATCTAAAATTTAGAAAATCCTTCATCAAGGCAGTACCCTGGTTCATGCGAAAGTAGGTTCATGTTAAGGGTCGATTAGAATCTGTTACTGTTTTTGACCCTACTGCAACAATGGTGATGCTAATGAAACCAAACAAATGACCATAAAGGATTACATGTATCCTACAAGGTCCACCCAACCTTCCTGTATCACCTTGCCAGCCCTTACGGCAAATTTCGAGATTAAATCTGGGATGATACAGATGCTTCAAGTCTTTCGGGATTGGCAAATGAGAACCCATACCACACGTTCAATACGTTAGGGAATTTGAGAATATTTGTGGAACCATGAAGTATCATCAAATGACAGAGGATCCCTAAAACTTAGATTATTCCCCTTTTCTCTAAAAGAAAGCCAAATCTTCGCTTCTTTCTTTCCAATCGGGTTCAATTTCTACTTGGGTAGGATTAGCCGAAGCCTTCTATACTAAGCAGAAAATTGCTACCATATATCAAGCCCTCAATACCTTCCATCAACTACAAGAAGAGGCGTTCTTCACATATTTTGAAAGATTCAAGGATCTTTTACTTGAGTGTCCCCATCACGGATTCGAAAAGATCCGTATGATTCAAATTCTTTACGAAGGGTTAGACTACTCGAATAAGACCATGATTGAGTCCCTTTGCAATAGAGCATTCACGAGCAAAACGGCCGATGATGCATGTAATACCCCGTTTCCGAAATACGTACTAAGTTGCGTATTCTGATTTTCGATCGTATTTTTCGATTTACTTCCCGTATTTGACCAATTTCAATTTCAAATATCATTTTCTAATATATTAGATTTTTGGTGAATTTCTGGAATTTTCTAGAATTAAAATGAATTTCTTCAAAACCGGTGTCGACCAGTATCGCTGATCGATTCCTGGATTTTTAATTCCCAAACAGTTAGGAATTTCAAGAAAATCTTTTAGACATTATTTCTTAGAATGACATTTCTTATCTAAATACTTTTTCTGAGAATTTTATAAATTTATGAAAATTCTTTCGGAGTCGGTAGGTAACTGATTCCGGGATTTTTAGTTCCAAAACTATAAAGTATTTCTTCAAACGGATTTCACTATACGTCTTCTTATATTATTCTTGATTTTTGGTAAAATTACGAGTCGTTCCGAGATACTTGAATTTCGGACGATTTCGGTATTTTCCGAAATGTTTTCCGCATTCTCGATTTAAACCCGGGAATCAGTGTTTTCAATATTTTCATTTTTCAAAATTAAGAAAATATCTTTTCTTTTACAAATTCTTTTCCTTTTTCTTTTTCCTTTTTCTTTCCTTCCTTCCTTCCACCAACTTCCCAAAATATCTTCTCCTCCAAAATATCCAAATTCCACACCCTTCCTCATAAATGCCCTTCAATTCCTCTCTCTTTCTCTCTCTTCTTTGGCCGGCCACCATTGGCAAGGGAGACAACCCCATCCTCCCCTATTTGCACAAAACCCCTCTCCAATTCTTTAATTCCATCCCCTTTACAAATCCAAACCCTATTTAAACAAAATCCTTTACACTTTAATTCTTTTTCACTTCACCAAGAAACCAACCTTCACACAATCCCTCTCCTTCTCCAAAGCAAACCCTAGGTCTTCATTTCCATCTCAAACGACTGCAACTTGGGATTGGGATCGTCCGCAAGATCGTCGAGGATCACTTCGGCGCTTTTCGTCGGCCTCGAATTCTTCGGAACTCGTATAAAGTTCTAAACGACCGTTCGAGGTGAGTACTTTTACTCACCAAGACTAGATTACTTCTTTGTGTACATATGATGATCATTCATGTACACTTGTGTCATAAAAATCCCATTTTTAGACCAACAAACAACCATCAGAATTTCTGTTCTGTTTTCTGTTTTTCCAGGATTAGTCGACTTGACCTAGAACCTAGTCGACTAACCCACTTTAGTTGAAACGTAGCTTTTCTGATTTTCACAGTTTTAGTCGACTAACCCATTTTTACCAGTCGACTAGACCCCCCCTAGTCGACTACATTTTGACCCCTAGTCGACTAATTTTCCTTGAACCAAAAATTACCAACTCTCGGCTCTAGTCGACTTATCCCAAATTATTAGTCGACCAGAGACCTCTAGTCGACTATACATAGTACCCTAGTCGACTAACATGTCCCGGAAATTAATCCCAACTTTTTATATCACAGATTTAGTCGACTTGCGTACCCGTTAGTCGACTTATAGTTCACCAAGTCGACTACCCTTCCAACCCAAGTCGACTACCAAACTCTCTGGAAAACCACTTTAGTCGACTCCTGCGGACTATTAGTCGACTGAAGACCCTTATTAGTCGACTAATCTCCCACCTAGTCGACTAATTCTGACTATTTAACTTAGTTGTTTCCTTTTCTGATTTTGGATCTTAACCTCTATATACATGTGATACATTATTCATGTTTATGCTTCATTATTGATATTACATGACATGCTACCTGATGGACATTACTTCTTGATACTCCATGACTTGTTATTGTAATTCTTACTTCATAAATTGTTAAATAGTGAATATCTCCACTTATCATGCCATCTCCTAAAACCAAGCATGATAGACTCGACTTTTGTATAAAATAGACCAACTTACATTGGGTCCGGGGGAAGACATGCGGATATCGATGTGTTCGTGTTTACAGTGGCTTTTAGGAGTGTTGTGCAACCCATGTTCCGGTCTAACCTGTGGGCCTCCAGGGGACCGAGGGGAGTGCTTGCTCGCTCTATTACTGGTACCATCATGATAAGGGCATACATAAGTCCCTCCTGAATGGCCTAGCGGCTGGCTTCCGTCACCAAGCAACGGAACAATCCTGGACCGTTATCCCGGGCATGTACGGGATCCACTGTAAACATAGTTCGTCGATACAACCGCTGATTTCCAATAACAACCTTGTTTTACTAGGATATGGATCTATGTGCCCTGGGACGCTGGGTCACATAGCTAGATATCACAGTAAGATAAGTAATAATAATAAGACGTTAATTGTAGATCTATTGTACGACTTTACCTATTCATGCTTTTCATATCTGTTAGTTGATATACCTTATATAGTCCCATCTCACTTGTACTCGTCCTTTAGCCACTTGGCTGTAGCTATCTATTGTTTATATGTCTTGATTCCTTGGATTTGCATATTCAGATTCCGAGACCTGGAACGAAGTGGATCCTTCCACGGAAGATCAGGCATACTTCAGTGAGCAGGCTGACCAGCTCTAGTTCCCTCGTGCCGTACTCCTCTTTTTGGCTCACGAGTCTCCATCTCTTACGTGAGCGCCTTGTGTATATCTTTGTATATATTCTTTTGGACTTGGTTGTGAAAACAAAACACTTGTAAAGTGTAATAGTTATCATAACTTGTATAACTTTGTATTTGTACTTCTATAGTTGGCCTATGTATACACCACGCTTTGTGTTGTACTCTGTTTCCTTATTGTACTTTTATGCTTAGCGTATATACGTGGGGGCTTCTTCTGACCTACGTATATACGTCGCAGTGACGTCCCCGTATCCGTGGAATCGGGGCGTTACAGGTTGGTATCAGAGCCTAGGCTCTCAAACCTAAAGTACAATCAAGTGGCAAATTCTAGTAATTTGCTTATGCCAACTACAATGTACAAAGTTATAGAGTCCTTCTTGCTTCTTTCGTTGATCAATTCCTTCGTATCCTAAACTCCTTTCCTTTGTTTCCAATTCCAGTTATCATTCGGTATGGAGAGACGATCGGGTCGTAACAATATCGGGCAAGTCCCGAATGGACCCGTAGGAGGAGAGAATGCTGATATCCTGAAGGTCATTCAGACCATGCTGGGAAACCAGCAACAGCAGATGGAAAATCAGCAGCAGCAGACCGAGCTCCTTAGACAAGAGTTAGCAGCCCCGAAGGAACAGAAGCCCGGGAATGTATCGGACTTCAGAAGACTACAGCCTGCTATATTCACGGGGAGCGAGAAACCATTGGAGGCGGAGCAATGGTTGACGGACACGACAGACCTACTGAATGCAGCCCGTGTCCCGAAGGAGAACCAAGTTGAGGTAGCAAAGATTCAGTTAAAGGATGTTGCGAGAACTTGGTGGCTCGCAGAGGAGGCTAGACTGGAGAAGCCCGTTACTTGGGACGCCTTCTCCAAGAGTTTTTACAGCCGCTTCTTCCCTGCTACGGCACAGAAAGATATGGAGGAACAATTCATCAGGCTCCAACAGTGGAACAAGTCCGTGGACGAGTATGCCGCGGAGTTTCTTCGACTGAGCCGCTTCGCGCCGTATATGGTGACGGACGAGGAGAAGCGAGCGAGCAGGTTTCAGCAGGGTCTTCAGATGAGGATTCAGATGTATCTGATGCCCTAGCAGCTGAAGACCTATGCAGAGGTTCTCACCATCGCTCGGAGATAGAGCGTGGGTTTGAGAAGGAGCAAGGGGATCAGATGAGACAGCAGGTCATGAAGCGGCCATTTGTACCAGTGGGAAGAGGAGGCCCGTTCAGAGCAGCAAAGGTCCAGATGAGGCAACCTTTCAGGCCAGCTCCTTACCAGACGGCCCAACCTATTGCCTTCTGCAACTACTGTCAGAAACCAGGGCACACTCGACCAAATTGCCGGAGGGCAAATGGGCTGTGCTTGGTGTGTGGATCCAGAGACCATTCCATAGAGGCTTGTCCACACAGGAGAGTGGGGATAACCGGTCAAGCAGTGCCAGCACTTCAAGGACCGAATGGACAGAGGATGCTACCAGGACCACTTGGGCAGAGGAACCAGGGACAGGTGATGAGGAGAGCTCTACCCCTTCCTCCACAGCATGTTGTTCGCCCAGTTCAGAGAGGAGGTAGGACAGCAGCAGGGCGTGGCAGAGGTCAGGCTTACAACCTGACAGCAGAGGAGGCTGAAGCTTCAGAGGAGGTGATTACAGGTAACATCAGAGTACATTCACATCCTGTTCTCGCTCTCTTCGATTCAGGTGCTTCTCACTGTTACATCTCAGATAAATTTGTGGCTTTACATTCAATACCTGTTAAGGTTTTAGACCACAAATGGGAGATAAGTACAGGGAATGGGGTAGTCATATCATCTAGAGTGTGTACTGATTGTCCAGTAGAACTGTGTGATAAGACCATGGCCATAGATATGCTCGTACTAGACACCAAAGGGTACGACGTGATCTTAGGCATGACCTGGCTCAGTCAGTACTATGCTGTGATTGATTGTAGGGAGAAGAAGATCAAGTTTAGAATTCCACTTCAACCAGAGTTCCAGTTTAGTGGAGAAGTGAAGACCACCAAGGAAAGTCTCAGATTACTTCTTCGGAGGTTCAGAAGCAGAAGGTGCCGGTGTGGGAAGAATTCCCTGAGGTGTTTGCTGAGATTTCAGGACTGCCACCGGAAAGGAAGATTGAGTTCTCCATTGATACAGTTCCAGGAGCAGCTCCGATATCTAAGGCTCCGTACAGGATGGCACCGACGGAGTTGGAGATTCTGAAGAAGCAGCTGCAGGAGTATTCAGATAAGGGAGTGATTAGGCCAAGTACTTCACCATGGGGAGCTCCAGTACTGTTGGCCAACAAGAAGGATGGTAGTAAGAGACTTTGTATTGATTACAGGGAATTGAACAAGGTCACCATCAAGAACAGGTATCCCCTTCCCAGGATTGATGATCTATTTGATCAGCTTAATGGAGCCCGTGTGTTCTCCAAATTGGATTTACAGTCGGGTTACCACCAGCTGAGGGTGAAGAAGGAGGACATACCGAAGACGGCATTCAGGACCCGATATGGCCACTATGAGTTTCTTGTTATGCCTTTCGGAGTCACTAATGCCCCTGCAGTGTTTATGGACTTGATGAACCGAGTGTTCTCGCCCTTCTTGGATCAGTTTGTTGTTGTTTTCATCGACGACATCTTGATCTATTCAAAGAACAATAGGGAGCATGCTGAACACTTGAGGATTGTGTTGCAGACACTTCAGCAGGAGCAGCTTCATGCCAAGAGAAGTAAGTGTGAATTCTGGCTGGACAGTATAGCATTTCTTGGACATATGGTGTCAGCAGAAGGTATCTCAGTTGATCCGAGCAAAGTCCAGGCAGTAAAGGATTGGCCAGTTCCGAGGACGGTGACGGAGATAAAGAGTTTTCTTGGACTAGCTGGATATTACAGACGTTTCGTCCAGGATTTCTCTCGGATTGCAGCTCCGTTAACCCAGCTCACCCGGAAAGGAGTAAGGTATATTTGGACAGAGGAGTGTGATGCAGCCTTCGAGCAGTTGAAGCAGAAGCTCATTTCAGCTCCTATCTTGAGAACTCCCTCAGGAGAGGAGGGATGGTCATCTTTAGTGATGCATCAGGTAAAGGCCTAGGATGTGTGCTTATGCAACATGATCATGTGATAGCATATGCATCTAGGCAATTGAAGCCTCATGAGAGGAATTACCCAACTCATGACTTGGAGTTGGCGGCAGTGATCTTTGCCTTGAAGATTTGGAGGCACTATCTTCTGGGAGATAAAGTGCTGATATATACAGATCACAAGAGCCTCAAGTATATCTTTTCACAGAAAGAGTTGAACATGAGGCAGAGGCGGTGGTTGGAATTGATGGCAGACTATGACATTGACTTGCAATATCATCCAGGCAAGGTCAATACAGTTCCAGATGCCCTGAGCAGGATGCCAGAGAACAGAGTGTTATCCAAATCACTCAACAGAAGGAGTTGATTCAGGACTTTATCAGATTGGACTTGATGGTGGTTCGAGGAGCTGAGAAGACAGGACAGCTTATGACTTTACAGATCCAGTCCTCATTGATAGATGAGATTAAGGAAGCTCAGAAGGAGGACCCCAGGCTACAGACATTCCGAGTTCAGGTGGAGGCTGGATTGAGGACGGATATTTGTATTCGTCCGGATGGTGCATTGTATTTTGGAGATAGACTTTGTGTTCCCCAGGGAGAAGTTAGACAGAAGATTTTGGAGGAAGCACACAGTTCAGCATATTCTATACATCCAGGGGGAAACAAGATGTACCAGGATTTGAAGAAGCAATTTTGGTGGAATGCCATGAAGAGAGAGATAGCTCAGTTTGTGGCTAAATGCTTGGTGTGCCAGCAGATAAAGATTGAGCATCAGAGATCAGCTGGACTTCTTCATCCTTTGCCTATACCCGAATGGAAGTGGGAGCACATCACTATGGACTTTGTCACGGCATTACCTCGTAGTCCCAAAGGTAATAATGCCGTGTGGGTTATCATTGATCGTCTCACCAAGTCAGCTCATTTCATACCATTCAGGGTGGGTCAGACTACAGAGGTTCTGGCAGATAAGTATGTGAAGGAGATAGTTCGTCTGCATGGAGTTCCAGTCAGTATTGTTTCAGATAGAGATACCAGATTCAGATCTCATTTCTGGGAGAGTCTCCAAGAAAGTCTGGGAACTCGTCTGAAGTTCAGTACAGCCTATCATCCTCAGACAGACGGACAATCTGAGAGGACCATCCAGATCCTCGAGGACATGCTTAGAGCCTGCATGATTGAGTTCAGGGGTTCATGGGAAGACCATCTACACTTGGCTGAGTTTTCTTATAACAACAGTTATCAGGCAAGTATTAAGATGGCACCTTTTGAGGCACTGTATGGGAGGAAATGCAGGTCACCGATTTGTTGGGATGAAGTCGGTGAGAGGAGTCTATTGGGCCAGAGATTCTGATCCAGACCACAGAGAAAGTCAGGATTATCAGAGATCATCTCAGGGCAGCTCAGAGCAGACAGAAGAGCTGGGCAGATTTGCAGAGGAGGCCATTGGAATTCGGAGTTGGAGATCATGTGTTCTTGAAGATTTCACCTACCAAGGGAGTAATCCGGTTCGGCACTCGTGGAAACTAAGTCCGAGATATATCGGCCCATTCGAGATATTGGATCGGGTGGGAGATGTGTCTTATCGATTGGCGTTGCCGCCATCGTTGGACGGAGTTCATAATGTTTTCCACGTGTCTCAGTTGAGGAGGTATGTAAAGGATGATAGCCATATTTTGGATCACTCCGAGCTGGAACTGCAACCGGACTTATCATATCAGGAGCAGCCGATGGCCATATTGGATAGAAGTGTGAAGACACTGAAGAACAAAGCCATACCTTTAGTGTTGGTGTCTTGGAATCGCCATGTGCCAGGAGAGGCCACATGGGAACGAGAGGACGTCATCCGAGAGCGTTATCCTCAACTCTTCTCATCTTGATTGGTTAGACTCTTTCTTTTTACTCTTTTCTATTTGTTATCTCTCATCCTAGCCTTATCTATCTGTTACCATTCCTGTTACCCTTCACCTTATGAAATTTCGAGGACGAAATTTTTGTAAGGTGGGTAGATTGTAATACCCCGTTTCCGAAATACGTACTAAGTTGCGTATTCTGATTTTCGATCGTATTTTTCGATTTACTTCCCGTATTGACCAATTTCAATTTCAAATATCATTTTCTAATATATTAGATTTTTGGTGAATTCTGGAATTTTCTAGAATTAAAATGAATTTCTTCAAAACCGGTGTCGACCAGTATCGCTGATCGATTCCTGGATTTTTAATTCCCAAACAGTTAAGATTTCAAGAAAATCTTTTAGACATTATTTCTTAGAATGACATTTCTTATCTAAATACTTTTCTGAGAATTTTATAAATTTATGAAAATTCTTTCGGAGTCGGTAGGTAACTGATTCCGGGATTTTTAGTTCCAAAACTATAAAGTATTTCTTCAAACGGATTTCACTATACGTCTTCTTATATTATTCTTGATTTTTGGTAAAAATTACGAGTCGTTCCGAGATACTTGAATTTCGGACGATTTCGGTATTTTCCGAAATGTTTTCCGCATTCTCGATTTAAACCCGGGAATCAGTGTTTTCAATATTTTCATTTTTCAAATTAAGAAAATATCTTTTCTTTTACAAATTCTTTTCCTTTTTCTTTTTCCTTTTTCTTTCCTTCCTTCCTTCCACCACTTCCCAAATATCTTCTCCTCCAAAATATCCAAATTCCACACCCTTCCTCATAAATGCCCTTCAATTCCTCTCTCTTTCTCTCTCTTCTTTGGCCGGCCACCATTGGCCAAGGGAGACAACCCCATCCTCCCCTATTTGCACAAAACCCCTCTCCAATTCTTTAATTCCATCCCTTTACAAATCCAAACCCTATTTAAACAAAATCCTTTACACTTTAATTCTTTTTCACTTCACCAAGAAACCAACCTTCACACAATCCCTCTCCTTCTCCAAAGCAAACCCTAGGTCTTCATTTCCATCTCAAACGACTGCAACTTGGGATTGGGATCGTCCGCAAGATCGTCGAGGATCACTTCGGCGCTTTTCGTCGGCCTCGAATTCTTCGGAACTCGTATAAAGTTCTAAACGACCGTTCGAGGTGAGTACTTTTACTCACCAAGACTAGATTACTTCTTTGTGTACATATGATGATCATTCATGTACACTTGTGTCATAAAAATCCCATTTTTAGACCAACAAACAACCATCAGAATTTCTGTTCTGTTTTCTGTTTTTCCAGGATTAGTCGACTTGACCTAGAACCTAGTCGACTAACCCACTTTAGTTGAAACGTAGCTTTTCTGATTTTCACAGTTTTAGTCGACTAACCCATTTTTACCAGTCGACTAGACCCCCCCTAGTCGACTACATTTTGACCCCTAGTCGACTAATTTTCCTTGAACCAAAAAATTACCAACTCTCGGCTCTAGTCGACTTATCCCAAATTATTAGTCGACCAGAGACCTCTAGTCGACTATACATAGTACCCTAGTCGACTAACATGTCCCGAAAATTAATCCCAACTTTTTATATCACAGATTTAGTCGACTTGCGTACCCGTTAGTCGACTTATAGTTCACCAAGTCGACTACCCTTCCAACCCAAGTTGACTACCAAACTCTCTGGAAAACCACTTTAGTCGACTCCTGCGGACTATTAGTCGACTGAAGACCCTTATTAGTCGACTAATCTCCCACCTAGTCGACTAATTCTGACTATTTAACTTAGTTGTTTCCTTTTCTGATTTTGGATCTTAACCTCTATATACATGTGATACATTATTCATGTTTATGCTTCATTATTGATATTACATGACATGCTACCTGATGGACATTACTTCTTGATACTCCATGACTTGTTATTGTAATTCTTACTTCATAAATTGTTAAATAGTGAATATCTCCACTTATCATGCCATCTCCTAAAACCAAGCATGATAGACTCGACTTTTGTATAAAATAGACCAACTTACATTGGGTCCGGGGAAGACATGCGGATATCGATGTGTTCGTGTTTACAGTGGCTTTTAGGAGTGTTGTGCAACCCATGTTCCGGTCTAACCTGTGGGCCTCCAGGGGACCGAGGGGAGTGCTTGCTCGCTCTATTACTGGTACCATCATGATAAGGGCATACATAAGTCCCTCCTGAATGGCCTAGCGGCTGGCTTCCGTCACCAAGCAACGGAACAATCCTGGACCGTTATCCCGGGCATGTACGGGATCCACTGTAAACATAGTTCGTCGATACAACCGCTGATTTCTAATAACAACCTTGTTTTACTAGGATATGGATCTATGTGCCCTGGGACGCTGGGTCACATAGCTAGATATCACAGTAAGATAAGTAATAATAATAAGACGTTAATTGTAGATCTATTGTACGACTTTACCTATTCATGCTTTTCATATCTGTTAGTTGATATACCTTATATAGTCCATCTCACTTGTACTCGTCCTTTAGCCACTTGGCTGTAGCTATCTATTGTTTATATGTCTTGATTCCTTGGATTTGCATATTCAGATTCCGAGACCTGGAACGAAGTGGATCCTTCCACGGAAGATCAGGCATACTTCAGTGAGCAGGCTGACCAGCTCTAGTTCCCTCGTGCCGTACTCCTCTTTTTGGCTCACGAGTCTCCATCTCTTACGTGAGCGCCTTGTGTATATCTTTGTATATATTCTTTTGGACTTGGTTGTGAAAACAAAACACTTGTAAAGTGTAATAGTTATCATAACTTGTATAACTTTGTATTTGTACTTCTATAGTTGGCCTATGTATACACCACGCTTTGTGTTGTACTCTGTTTCCTTATTGTACTTTTATGCTTAGCGTATATACGTGGGGGCTTCTTCTGACCTACGTATATACGTCGCAGTGACGTCCCCGTATCCGTGGAATCGGGGCGTTACAATGCATGACAATTCTTTGAAGAGGTAGCAGAAAACACTCTAGAATGAGAGCCTGTTAGTGTTGATAATAAGTAACTTACCACCTCAACTGTCACTAACAGGGGTGGTATACATAAAGTCAACCCTAATTTTGAGAGTGATGCCAAATTGACATCAGTAGTATGAAGACTTGAAGTATTAGAATTAAGCAAGGGAGCACAATCTTCAGCTCCCGAACCATCTAAGCAAGTCTCTCGTTTGTATCCTTTGTGACAGCCAAGACACTTGGTTGAACAATGCCCCGGGTTGCCGATTATCAAAGCGGAGCAAGCAAATGTACTCAATACATTTCGCAAGCCCAATCCCAACAATAACCCATTTAGTGAAACATACAATCCGGATGGCGAAATCATCTCAACCTTTCATGGAAGTCTCCTCAAGTACAAGGATATGGTGGATCATCATCATTTCAAGGACCATCTTCTAATAATCAATTTCACAAGGGAAATCAATTCAATGCAACACCATCTGTCCCTCCATATGTCCCTCCCAATCAAAGAAAACTATCTTTAGAGGACACTCTCCAATAATTCATGCAGATCTAACTAATAACTAATCAAACTCAAGCCCAAATGTATCACAATCAAGATCATACGATAGCCAGGCTCGAGGTTCAGATAGAACAGTTAGTTGTAACTGTTAGGAGAGAGAGAAAGAACATTTCCCTAGTCAAACTGTGCCTAACCCGAGAGGTCAACCTGCTCCTCAAAATACTCCAACATGCCAGTTTGAAATTAGTTCTGATTCAAACCGTCAAGTCCAAGCCATCCACACTTTACGGTCAGGCAAGAGAGTGGACAACCAAGTCCAAGATCCACCAAACAATCCTAATATTATAAAAGAAAAAGAAAAAAGGAACCAAGGGAGTCAACAAAGAAAGATGATCAAGTTATTGTTGATAATCAAGATAAATCTTTTGTGCCCAAAGCCCCATTTCCTCAACATCTTCAACCAACTGGGAAGAAAAATCACTGTGAAGGAATTTTGAAAGTTTTCAAAAACGTCCAAATCAATATTCTCTTCTTGGATGCCATTAATCAGATACCTTCATATGCTAAATTTCTAAAGGACCTAACCACGATCAAGAGGAAAAGTTTTGTGCCTCGTGAAGCTCCATTTGCTACATAAACATCATGTCTCATCAGCAACCCATTGCACCCAAATATGAGGATCCAGGGAGTTCAACTATTTCTGTTAGGATAGGAGATCAGGTTATGGATCGGTGTCTACTAGATTTAGGGGCAAGTGTAAACCTTTACCCTATTCTGTGTACAAACAATTAGGTTTAGGAAAGTTATAACCCACTAATCTTACATTGCTTCTAGCAGATAGGTCAGTTGAGGTCCCCAAGAGAATTGTTGAGGATGTTATTTTGAAGGTCGATGAATTCTATTTTTCTGCTGACTTTGTGGGCTTAGACACTGAACCAGTTAGAGATCCAAGCAATCACTCCCCTGTGATTTTAGGGAGAGCATTCCTTACTACTGCTGATGCTGTTATTAAATATAGGAATGGGGTCATGACCTTATCATTTGAGAATATGACAGTTGAGCTAAACGTTTTCCATACTAGCTCCCAACCACATCTAATGGGCGATCATAAGGAGGTCAACATGATTGATGTGTTGGTCAATCACACCTTTGTAACACCCTGATCCCCGTTGTACGTATCACCGTATCGGTACGCAATACGATGTATAAAATTGATTTGACCTTTGTGGTAGTCCGTTTGAGTTGATTTCAGTTTCAAAAATCATTTTCTAATATTTGAGATTTTTCAGGATTTTCTGGAATTTTTCTGGATTAATTTGAAAATCTCCGTAGTCGGTGTCGACCGATACCGATAATCTGCTTTACGATTTTTATCTCACAAACGAAGTTAAATTTGAGAATCCGCTTTCACCATGTGCCTTAGAATTGGATTCTCTACGTTAGGGTATTTTTGGGGATTTTCTGAATTTGATTTTGTGTTCGGGCGATAACTGGAGCATCCGGACTCCGATTCGGGCGATTCTGGATCCGTTGCGATCGTGGAGAAGAGAGATACAGTTCTACGGCTAGTTAGTGAGTGTTTTCTTTTTATAAATTACATTTTATCATGCTCCATATCTTGGTTGATTGCCTAATTAAAAATAACATATGATTATTGGTAAATCATGATAATTATTGTAATCACTGTAATTAAGGCATAATAAAACCATAGTAACAAGACATAGATCGTAGACAACTTGGACACTGATATTATACATGTACCGCCACTGATAACTTGGATACTATGACTTCATGTATTCGCTCATAGTTAGATAACTATCGTCACATGTATACTGATCCACGATACTCGTGACACTACATTGTTACTAGACATGCATGCTAGATACCGTTATTTCATGCACTGGTATCATCTTTCCACGGCTACAGTAGTTCACTAGTCATGATTGATTACACAGATTATTACTACACATAAATAACTACCACATTTCATATTATTATTCTCATCATACTATGGATTCTCGGCATATCGCTGTTACACCTGCATGTATGATTTCTTTATTCTTGTCATATGGATCCCCATTCCGATTATCTGTATTATTGTTCCATGTTATCAGATATATGTTATATGCTTGTTTCCCGTTACTGATATTGTTAATCCCATTACTGGATACATGTTCCGTTACTGATATGGATATTCCCGATACTGGACATGAGATGGATATTCCCGATACTGGACATGATATGGATATTCCCGTTACTGGACATAAGTGCTGTTGATATGCGATGTGTGGAACTAAGTGCCACGTGGATCCAAGCCACGGGGGCCACCTCTAGAATCCCACATCTATTGTTTCCGTTTCCCGTTATATTGTTCCCGTTTCCCGTTATATTGTTACCGTTTCCTGTTATATTGTGCCATGCTATCAACAGAGCTCAGGTCCAGTAATCATGTTACCCGTACCATGTACTGTAATTGTTCTTGTTACATTGTATACTTGATATATCACATATCAGATCATAAAGATAACTTGGGTATGAGGGAGACTTGACGGTTGACTAGATCTTGTCGGGTGGATGTACTGGATCCATATTGAGGTCCCACTGCAGGGGACCGGGTAGTGCTGGCTACCATCTGTTACTCATGTTACATGTTACAGCTCTAGCGGGCTGGCCCTGGTCTCAGCAGCCAGGGATCTGTTTAAGGCCGTGATCCCGGTATGCACGGGATACACCTACCCGATAAGAACTCCTCGACCATGGGTTTCCAATTAACATAATAAAACAGTATACACAATAGTGACGTCGAGAACACTTGTTATTTGGTCACTCTCTCGTTTGGATAATGGTACCCGTAGGCCATGTCCGGATGAGTTCGACTGGAGTGCGGGCTCCAGTATGAACTGCCAGTGGTATGGGACACTGGAAGAGATTGATTAAAATACCAGGTGGTACTGATCGCTACTATTGTATAAATGACATGACTTTGACATGACCTGCCTGCTACATGTTTAGTTGTACTTGTTACTGTTCCTGATCATTTATCTGCTATCATGTGACATGTATACATTGCTATTGTTCCTGTTTTCTGTTACACTTTCTTTAGTGCCCTACTACTTATGCACATGTATACTTTGTTACATTAACTGGTATATGTTACACTGTATGTAGTGGCATACTATGCATGTTCTGCATTGCATATATTTTATCGTTGCAGACATATGCTCATCTGCATGTTCACCTCTATCACGTCACCACTATCGTGTTCATGTCTATTACGTCACCACTAGACAACATTAGTTATTACATAAACTGGACACGACTATAGATATGACCTGATGATAACCGGCTAGGTAGTGATGGTATTAAAAGTTGACCTGTTTATTTATTTGCACTGCTTTTATGTTTCTCTATTTCTACTGTTTATATATCCTTTAGTCCAACCTCATGTACTATATATTATTATCGTGCTTGTATTACTATTGTATATATTACTGCCTCCTTCATTTTACCACTCACTAGGTCGCTTTCTGACGACCCTGGGTTTGCATGCCCAGATTGGAGATCCGCGTACCGTAGTATCCGAGAGTACCTTGGAGTCACATCGGAGCTTCCTCATCGGGACTATTCCTAGGTATCTTGGTGCTTTATTTCCGTTATCTTATTTATCTCCATTTTTTTCATATCTGTTGTGATCGCTGACCTCTTTCTGCAGGTATTCTTGTACTTATTTCATGCTGGGACCCATGTCTATATGGAGGTTATTTATTGTACTGAGGCTTAGCGTACGTACGTGAGGGTTTTCCGCCCTGCGTATGTACGTCGCCATAACGTCCCCGTACCTGCGGGATCGGGGCGTTACATAGTGGTATCAGAGCCTAGGTTCATACCTGGTGTGGCTAACCATCTGGGTCAATGCTTGGGCTCTTACCAACTACCAGTACAATCAGGTTCAGAGTCATTGATCTGTCTCTGAATTTGGGGTTCCAGCAACAAGTACAAGAATACCATGACCTTGACAATTCATTTCTTGACTCTGTTTTATTCCTTCCTTCCTTTCAGTTATTAACCAGAGCATCCGATTTCCTTCTCACTTCCTTGTATCGTCTTACTTTCCATCTGTCCGGATTAGTTCACTACCATACTTCTCCATCCCGGGTTTCTTCTATATAGCAGAGTGCGCAGCGAAAGTGTCGTTGACCCGTCATCTTTCGGCCTTGGGGTTGAAAAATCTTGTTTTCACACCTGATTGAAATTGCGAGGACGCAATTTTTTGTAAGGTGGGGAGAAATGTAACACCCTGATCCCCGTTGTACGTATCACCGTATCGGTACGCGATACGATGTATAAAATTGATTTGACCTTTGTGGTAGTCCGTTTGAGTTGATTTCAGTTTCAAAAATCATTTTCTAATATTTGAGATTTTTCAGGATTTTCTGGAATTTTTCTGGATTAATTTGGAAAATCTCCGTAGTCGGTGTCGACCGATACCGATAATCTGCTTTACGATTTTTATCTCACAAACGAAGTTAAATTTTGAGAATCCGCTTTCACCATGTGCCTTAGAATTGGATTCTCTACGTTAGGGTATTTTTGGGGATTTTCTGAATTTATCGAAAATCCGGCCAAACCGGTGTCGCACGTATCGGCGAGACACTCCGGGATTTTTAATTGGCAAACCGGATTGAGTTTAGACAAACTGTCTTCATCTTACGTCTCAGTATAATATTCTCTAATTTCTGTAATTTTTGGGCACTGTTCAGAGCAAGTCAATTTTTGAGTCAATAAAATAAAACTAAATGCGGGATCGGGGCGTTACAGAGTGGTATCAGAGCCTAGGATCATACCTGGTGTGGGTAACCATCTGGGTCAATGCTTGGGCTCTTACCAACTTCCAGTACAATCAGGTTCAGAGTCATTGATCTGTCTCTGAATTTGGGGTTCCAGCAACAAGTACAAGAATACCATGACCTTGACAATTCATTTCTTGACTCTGTTTTATTCCTTCCTTCCTTTCAGTTATTAACCAGAGCATCCGATTTCCTTCTCACTTCCTTGTATCGTCTTACTTTCCATCTGTCCGGATTAGTTCACTACCATACTTCTCCATCCCGGGTTTCTTCTATATAGCAGAGTGCGCAGCGAAAGTGTCGTTGACCCGTCATCTTTCAGCCTTGGGGTTGAAAAATCTTGTTTTCACACCTGATTGAAATTGCGAGGACGCAATTTTTTGTAAGGTGGGGAGAAATGTAACACCCTGATCCCCGTTGTACGTATCACCGTATCGGTACGCGATACGATGTATAAAATTGATTTGACCTTTGTGGTAGTCCGTTTGAGTTGATTTCAGTTTCAAAAATCATTTTCTAATATTTGAGATTTTTCAGGATTTTCTGGAATTTTTCTGGATTAATTTGGAAAATCTCCGTAGTCGGTGTCGACCGATACCGATAATCTGCTTTACGATTTTTATCTCACAAACGAAGTTAAATTTTGAGAATCCGCTTTCACCATGTGCCTTAGAATTGGATTCTCTATGTTAGGGTATTTTTGGGGATTTTCTGAATTTATCGAAAATCCGGCCAAACCGGTGTCGCACGTATCGGCGAGACACTCCGGGATTTTTAATTGGCAAACCGGATTGAGTTTCGACAAACTGTCTTCATCTTACGTCTCAGTATAATATTCTCTAATTTTTGTAATTTTTGGGCACTGTTCAGAGCAAGTCAATTTTGAGTCAATATTATAATAACTAAATATTAGTTTTTATTTTCTTTTTCTTTTCTTTTCTTTCTTCCATCTTCTTCTATAAGCTTCTATCTCCACCGCCTCTTCATTTCACCGACAATCACCACCGCCTCTTCTCTCTCCCCATAATTTAAAATCTCTCTCTCTCTCTCTCCCTCTCATATACACATCTCTCTCCCTCCTCTCCTCACTCTCTCTCTCTCTCTAACTCTCCCAATCCCTCTCCCTCTCTCTCAATTTTCTCTCTTCCCTCCTCTGTTTCAGGCCAGGGCAGGGAGGGACCCACGCCCGCGGCCATGGTGGCCAGCGCCACCACGCCGCCGGCCAGGGGTCGCCGGCCAGGCGCCGCCGGCGAGGGCGCCGCCGGCGAGGGGGCCACTCCCCTCTTCTTCTTCATTTCCTTCTTCTTCTTCTGTTGCTGCAATCCAAACTCCTCTCTCTCCCTAGCTCTATCTCTCCCTCTCTCCGGTTCGACGGCCGCGTCGCCGGCGGCCGGGATCGCCGCCGGCGAGCCCGCCGCCGCCGGCCACTGGCCGGCAGGCTTGCGCAGCAGCAGCAAGGGCTGCGGCTGCTTCTCTTTCTTTGGGTGAGTTGGGTTTGGGTTAAGCTTAAACCCAATTACCCCTATTGGGTACCCAATAACCCCTTATTGGGTAGGGTAGAGCACCCATAACCTATTAATCCTTTTACCCATTAATATAAGTTATGGATTCGGGTTATCAGATCCAAAACCCGACCCGCTATCTCACCAAACCCGCATCCGAAACCCGTTAAAGGTAATTTTACAGAAAACCCCCTGTCACTTTTCAGTATTTGCATTTTAAATATTATTATTTACATATTTAACCCTGTTTATTATGATTTTGTGTTCGGGCGATAACTGGAGCATCCGGACTCCGATTCGGGCGATTCTGGATCCGTTGCGATCGTGGAGAAGAGAGATACAGTTCTACGGCTAGTTAGTGAGTGTTTTCTTTTTATAAATTACATTTTATCATGCTCCATATCTTGGTTGATTGCCTAATTAAAAATAAAATATGATTATTGGTAAATCATGATAATTATTGTAATCACTGTAATTAAGGCATAATAAAACCATAGTAACAAGACATAGATCGTAGACAACTTGGACACTGATATTATACATGTACCGCCACTGATAACTTGGATACTATTACTTCATGTATTCGCTCATAGTTAGATAACTATCGTCACATGTATACTGATCCACGATACTCGGTGACACTACATTGTTACTAGACATGCATGCTAGATACCGTTATTTCATGCACTGGTATCATCTTTCCACGGCTACAGTAGTTCACTAGTCATGATTGATTACACAGATTATTACTACACATAAATAACTACCACATTTCATATTATTATTCTCATCATACTATGGATTCCGGCATATCGCTGTTACACCTGCATGTATGATTTCTTTATTCTTGTCATATGGATCCCCATTCCGATTATCTGTATTATTGTTCCATGTTATCAGATACATGTTATATGCTTGTTTCCCGTTACTGATATTGTTAATCCCATTACTGGATACATGTTCCCGTTACTGATATGGATATTCCCGATACTGGACATGAGATGGATATTCCCGATACTGGACATGATATGGATATTCCCGTTACTGGACATAAGTGCTGTTGATATGCGATGTGTGGAACTAAGTGCCACGTGGATCCAAGCCACGGGGGCCACCTCTAGAATCCCACATCTATTGTTTCCGTTTCCCGTTATATTGTTCCCGTTTCCCGTTATATTGTTACCGTTTCCTGTTATATTGTGCCATGCTATCAACAGAGCTCAGGTCCAGTAATCATGTTACCCGTACCATGTACTGTAATTGTTCTTGTTACATTGTATACTTGATATATCACATATCAGATCATAAAGATAACTTGGGTATGGGGGAGACTTGACGGTTGACTAGATCTTGTCGGGTGGATGTACTGGATCCATATTGAGGTCCCACTGCAGGGGACCGGGTAGTGCTGGCTACCATCTGTTACTCATGTTACATGTTACAGCTCTAGCGGGCTGGCCCTGGTCTCAGCAGCCAGGGATCTGTTTAAGGCCGTGATCCCGGGTATGCACGGGATACACCTACCCGATAAGAACTCCTCGACCATGGGTTTCCAATTAACATAATAAAATAGTATACACAATAGTGACGTCGAGAACACTTGTTATTTGGTCACTCTCTCGTTTGGATAATGGTACCCGTAGGCCATGTCCGGATGAGTTCGACTGGAGTGCGGGCTCCAGTATGAACTGCCAGTGGTATGGGACACTGGAAGAGATTGATTAAAATACCAGGTGGTACTGATCGCTACTATTGTATAAATGACATGACTTTGACATGACCTGCCTGCTACATGTTTAGTTGTACTTGTTACTGTTCCTGATCATTTATCTGCTATCATGTGACATGTATACATTGCTATTGTTCCTGTTTTCTGTTACACTTTCTTTAGTGCCCTACTACTTATGCACATGTATACTTTGTTACATTAACTGGTATATGTTACACTGTATGTAGTGGCATACTATGCATGTTCTGCATTGCATATATTTTATCGTTGCAGACATATGCTCATCTGCATGTTCACCTCTATCACGTCACCACTATCGTGTTCATGTCTATTACGTCACCACTAGACAACATTAGTTATTACATAAACTGGACACGACTATAGATATGACCTGATGATAACCGGCTAGGTAATGATGGTATTAAAAGTTGACCTGTTTATTTATTTGCACTGCTTTTATGTTTCTCTATTTCTACTGTTTATATATCCTTTAGTCCAACCTCATGTACTATATATTATTATCGTGCTTGTATTACTATTGTATATATTACTGCCTCCTTCATTTTACCACTCACTAGGTCGCTTTCTGACGACCCTGGGTTTGCATGCCCAGATTGGAGATCCGCGTACCGTAGTATCCGAGAGTACCTTGGAGTCACATCGGAGCTTCCTCATCGGGACTATTCCTAGGTATCTTGGTGCTTTATTTCCGTTATCTTATTTATCTCCATTTTTTTCATATCTGTTGTGATCGCTGACCTCTTTCTGCAGGTATTCTTGTACTTATTTCATGCTGGGACCCATGTCTATATGGAGGTTATTTATTGTACTGAGGCTTAGCGTACGTACGTGAGGGTTTTCCGCCCTGCGTATGTACGTCGCCATAACGTCCCCGTACCTGCGGGATCGGGGCGTTACAACCTTTGAGGAGTTTTGCTATGAAGACCCCTTGGAGAAATGCTTGGCCCATTTTGGAATGAATTTTGATATTGAGAAGTCTATAGAAGTGGGAAACGCATTGTTAGATTCTGTCCCCATCATGGACACCAACCTATGGAGACCTAAGGTAGAACCCTCACTATTGTCAACATCTATTCCTGTTCCATCAATCGTTGAGCCTACCAAGTTGGAGCTCAAATCTTTACCCGACACATTGAAGTATGCCTTCCTAGGTGAGTCAGAAACCTTGCCTGTAATCATATCATCTCATTTAGATAAGGACCAAGAAGAAAAGTTGCTAGATATTCTTGAGGAACATAAGGAAGCTATAGGATGGATCATAGTAGACATCAAGAGAATTAGCCCCTCTGTGGTAATGCATCAAATTCATCTTGAAGAGAATGCCAAGACCTCGAGAGAACTACAGAGGCGTTTAAACCCTGTTTTGAAATAGATGGTAAAAGTAGAGATAATAAAATTGTTAGATGCAGGTATCATTTACCCTATCTCTGATAATCAGTGGGTTAGTCCGGTACAAGTTGTACCCAAAAAGTCTGAAGTCATAGTTGTTACTAATGAGAACAATGAGTTGGTTCCAACTCGTGTTCAAATTGGTTGGCGAGTGTGCATAGACTATAGGAAACTCAACTCCGTGACTAGGAAAGATCATTTTCTCTGCCTTTCATCGACCAAATGTTAGAATGTATTTCCGGTCACGCTTACTACTCCTTCCTCGATGGTTATTCAGGATATAACCAAATCCACATTGCTCGTGAGGATCAAGAGAAACCGACATTCACATGTCTATTTGACACATTTGCATATCGTCGCATGCCCTTTGGGCTATGCAATGCACCAGCTACTTTTCAGCGGTGTACGTTGAGCATCTTTTCGGATATGGTTGAGCAATTTCTAGAGGTTTTCATGGATGACTTCTCTATCTTTGGGTCTACTTTTGATAAGGGTTTATATCATCTATCATTGGTATTGATAAGATGTAAGGAGAAGAACCTTGTTCTTAATTGGGAAAAATGTCGTTTCATGGTAAAATCCGGGATTGTCTTAGGACATATTGTTTCTGATGGAGGTATAGAGGTTGATAAAGCTAAGGTAGAGCTAATCGCCAAATTACCACCTACTAGAACTGTTCGGGAGGTGCGATCTTTCTTAGGCTATGCTGGATTTTACCGCCGCTTTATCAAAGATTTTTTCCAAAATCTCCAAACCTCTTTGTGATCTTCTAACAAATGATGTTTCCTTTTAGTTCACCCCTTCTTGTTTGAAAGCTTTTGAAAGGCTAAAGACCGAGTTAACCTCGGCACCCATCATCTGACCACCTGATTGAAATCTCCCATTTGAGGTGATGTGTGACACTTCCGACTATGTTGTAGGGTGGGGTTGTCCTAGGCCAACGAGTGGACAAACTTCCTCATGTCATTTGCTATGCCAGTAAGACTCTTAACGACGCCCAACTGAATTTTTTCACCACTGAAAAAGAGTTGTTGGCAGTCATTTTTCTTGACAAATTTCGTCCATACCTTATAGGTTCTAAGGTTCTAATCTACACCGATCATGCAGCTTTAAAGTACCTTCTCACGAAAAAAGATGCTAAACCCGTTTAATCCGTTTGATCTTACTCCTACAGGAATTCGACTTACAAATCCATGATAAAAAGAGAGCTGAGAATGTTGTATCATTTGTCTAGGATTGCGGTCGAAAATCTTTGTCCGACTCACTACCTGTCCTTGAGACATTTCCTGATGAGTAGTTATTGTCCGTCTCCTCTTCAATTGTTCCGTGGTATACTGACATTGTGAATTACCTTGTCATAGAACAAATGCTCGATTCATGGACCAAGCAAGAATGATTGCGTTTCTTAGCTAGGGTCAAATGGTTCTTCTGGGATGAACCATACTTGTTCAAGTACTGTCCCGATCAGATCATTCGACGCTGCATTCCTGACTCAGAATTTAGGAGCATCCTTTCATTTTGCCTTGACCAAGCCTGTGGAGGTCATTTTAGTGGGAAGAAACTGCTGCAAAAATTTTGCAATGTGATTTTTATTGGCCCACTCTATTTTGTGACGCTCATATCTACAGTCAATCATGTGATCGTTATCAACGATTAGAGAAGATTGCACGCCGGAATGAAATATCGTTAAACCCGATCTTAGTTTTCGAAATCTTCAATGGTTGGGGCATTGACTTCATGGGTCCCTTTCCTATATCCCATGGATACCAATATATCCTTATAGCAGTTGACTACGTCTCTAAATGGATAGAGGCGGTAGCATGTAAAATCAATGACCATAAAGTTATGGTAAACTTCTTGAAAGAGAATGTATTCTCTCGTTTTGGCTTTCCTCGTGCAATCATCAACGATGGTGGAAAATATTTCTGCAATCGTACATTTGAAACCTTAATGAGAAAATATTGCATTAATCATAGAGTAGCCACTCCTTACCACCCACAGACTAGTGCCAAGTAGAAGTTTCCAATCGAGCCATCAAGACCATTCTAAAGAAAATTGTGAACACCACTAGAAAAGATTGGTCTCTTCGCCTGACTAATGCCTTATGGGCATATAGAACTGCATTCAAAACTCCTATTGGAATGTCTCCATATGGCAAGGCTTGGCATCTTCCTATCGAGTTAGAACATAAAGCATACTGGGCAATAAAACACCTAAATTTTGATCTAGACAAGACAGGGGAGTCTAGGAAACTTCAACTGGATGAGCTTGAAGAGATAAGAAACGATGCATATGACTGTTCAAAATGGTACAAGGATCGTATGAAGATTATGCATGATAGGATCATAATTCAGAAGGAATTTCAGCCAGGACAAAAAGTCTTGCTGTACAATTCCCATATACATCTCTTTCTGGGAAAACTGAAATCCCGTTAGACTGGTCCTTACATTGTTCATAAGGTACACCCACATGGTGCTGTTGAGGTCCACAATACCGCGGATGGTACCACTTTTCAAGTTAATGACCATCGTTTAAAACCATACCGTGAGTATCTTGAGCCCAAAAGTGGAGAAAATTCTTCTGGAAGATCCTGTTTATCAGGATTTATCTCTATACATACTAGGGATCCATTTATGTACTATAATTTTTGTATTTTTTCTCTTAACTAGACAATGATGGATGACATCCACACGTCCTAATCAGGTACTATCTACTCTTCACATTCTTATATTTGTAGCATGCTATGCATTCATTTATACATTGAGGACAATGCATGAGATAAATATGGGGGAGGGTCTTCTTTTAGTTTTCTTAAAATAAAATAAAATAAAATAAGATTAAAAATAAAAAATATTAAAAAAACATTTTCTTTGTTACAAAAAAAACTTTTTGAAAAGAAAAAAAATACTTTGACTTTTTTTGCAAGAAATTAAGTTAATTTTAAGGAATAAGAGAATCATAATTAGGATTTCTTATACTTGATTGAAATAAGAATATTTGTTTAATTTCTAGGGATAGAAAGAAAAAACTGAAAAAGTAATCCAGTCTTGATTTTTACCTTGATAAAAATATGCATCTTTTATATTCTTACATACTTAGGGTTCAAAGACAAAGATTCTTATGCCTTAAAAAAAGAAGAAAAAAAAGAAAAAAGGAAGAAAAAAATATATATATATATATTATATATAATAAGAATCCTCTGATTAAGCTGGATTTTTGTGCCTCATAAAGCATGATTATTCACGCCTAAAAGTGATTCATATCACCAAATAAATCCTTAGTTTTGTGGCCTTGTTTGCTTGAGTCCTAAGTCCTTGGGGTATTTTCTCATCCAGTACCCTAAACAATCCGGTTTGGGAGTCACAGACTAAGGCTCATTACATGGGCAAATTAGAAAGCTTAAGAAAGTTAAGAAATATTATAACCAGTATATACACATAAGACGTAAGAGTTAGAGTTGAAGAACCCTTAGTCAAAATATTCACGGTCACAAAATGCATATGACTTAGAGAAAAATAATAGACTAGATGAGAATACAATTTTATTCCTAAGTTTAATTGATAACAAATATTTGAATAGAGGCTAAGTCTAGGGATGAATAATTTGATGCTCTTATAACTTAAAAGTTGCTTAATACTTGTAAATGCACTTCAAATATTTTCTCTTCTTTTCAAAATGTATTTTCAAAAATATTAACAAATTATTTCTTTTCTTTATGAATTTTGTGGGTGTAATCTACTGAAAACCCTTAGGAGACTACAACTCCTCCTCTAGGGGTAACCTAGAGGTTTAAAGGCTTGTTGCACATGCTAAGTGCAATCGCGTGACCTGCGAAAATGGTCCAATAAAAATCTTAGGCTAGTTTTGTTTTGCTCAAGGACGAGCAAAAGATAAGTATGGGGGTGTGTTTGGACACATATATTGCATAAACATTATTATATTTCTACATATATTCTGTAATAAATCATTACAAACTCACTTGTCTTAATGTCCTAATCCTTGCAGAGTGATAAAGAGAAGATAAACATGAATCCTATTCAAACAAACCCAAAAGTTCAAATCAAATAGGGATCGACTCAAATTCAGAGAATCTTTAGTCTATCTTATCTGAGGATTGGATTTATCAGATAAAATAATAATATAAAAATTCAAAGGAAAAATGAATTTTTGAAGACCCTATTGGGTTTACTGAGGATAAATGGATAGAGAGAAGATCAACGGATGAGATGAAACAATTTAGATTCGGATTCAGACTAGATACAGTTTAGCATTTTAATCATAACTTTCATTACCGAATCTCAAATCTAATGATTCAAGATGATACAGAAAGAAGATTTAAAAGGTTACAACTCTTATGTTGATCACTATTTCGAATTGTATCATCAAATAAGTAATATTCAGCAATCAACACGCCAATAAGTTTCAGATCAGAATTATGGATAAATCAAATTAAGTTTGGAGAATAGGGAAAGATTGAAATTCAAAAATAGCCAGCTCTTCCAATCTCCCTGCACTCTCCCTTATTACTATTTTCCTATAAATACTTGTATTCAATGAGAGAGAGTACACCAGAGAGCTGAAAAGCAAAAAAAAAGAGTTTTGAGTGTTGTAATGCGAGATTGGAGAGGATTAAGGGCTTTGTATTTGATGCTTATTGAATAAAATTCAGAATCTTCTTCACGATCTTGCAACGTTCAGTCTAAGTCTTTTTTTAATTTTCTCTTTATTTTTTTATGCTATTCTTTTCTTGCATATTTGATTCCATAAAGTCATCACTAATTTTATGCCTATTCTTTTCTCTTTTCTTTTATTAGCTTCTTTTGTTTTCAGCATCGTTTGGAGGATGAAGACATCAAGGCGACGACAAGAAACAAGTTCACCAGTTCATCTTCCTCTTCCCTTCGTACCAATCTCTTAATTTCTTTTTTTACTTTAGTTATTCAAATCTTCGCAAAAAGGTTAGTATTTCTTTCTTCTTTTGCTTTCTTCATATTTTTATTTTTCTTCTACTTTATTCATATTTTATTTTGCTTTTGTTTTCTTCTACAATATCTTTATTTTTTTTAGAAACAAAATTCCAACCTTCATCCAAGGGATTTCTCAACTAAAGTAAGATAAAAGTTAGATTTTAATAACTAAGATTTTCAAGAACAAGTCTCTATGAATTCGATCCTATACTTGTCATTACACACTTTTCTAAAAAGATTCTAGCGAGTTTAGGGTCATAACTTGTACGTGATTCAATAATGATAGAGTTTTTCATGAACTTCGAATCACGAATAGTTTTTGGCGCCGTTACCGGGGGCTTGTGAAAAATTTTGATTTTGAAAATCCACATCTAATCTTTTTCTAGTTTAATATTAAAATAAATTAAAATAAATTAAAAAAATTCAGAAAGTTAAATCTTAAAAAAAATTCAAATTTTTTTTCTTTTTTTATTATTTTTCTTTCCATCCCTAAGATTTAATTTCAAATTTTCTTTGCAGGAATATTACATGAACAAAGGAAGACTTGCACAACAACAAGAAGCTTGCTTGCTTATGACATATTGCTTTGCTAAAATAAAAATAAATAAAAATTTTGTTGCTTTAGAGTCGCCGGAAAGGTTAGTATTTTCTAACTCTACCAACGAATCTCTTGGCAGTGGAGTTTTGGTGGTGCTTATTGATTGAATTTTATGCTGCATTAGTGCATACTTGCATAAAAAGATCTTAAGAGCTATCCCCCCCCCCCCACATAAGACGGGATTTCATCACCCGTTCCTTGGCTCAAAAATCACAACCGCATATAAGTTTTTTTCTCAAGCTTGAACTAATTTAAAATCAATTAGAACTCAGCCACTACGATTTCAAGCTCATTTAAGTGGAACTATTTTGGGAAGACTCCGGTGAACACTTTCAAGCTTTCGAAGAGGAACTTTCTTTTCTAGAAAAGGTGACTTACTCATTGCGGCGGTGCCTGGCCTGGAGGAAGAACTGAATCACTTGTTTTACTAGTTTGATCGGTAAACCCACAATCCTTCCAACCCAGTTAGGAGCTGTCTAACTAGAGAGAATTCTATTCTCTTAAGATTAATGGTTGAAAAAAACTGATTACCTTTAAATTAAATTCAAGATAAAAAAATACTTGATTGCAATTGATATGTTGAGTCATCTTGTGTGTAATTTTATCTAGGATTTAGAAAATCCTTCATCAGGGCAGTACCCTAGTTCATGTGAAAGTGGGTTCATGTTAAGGGTCGATTAGAATCCATTACTGTTTCTTACCCTACTACAACAATGGGTGATGCTAATGAAACATAACAAATGAACTTAAAGGATTACATGTATCCTACAAGATCCACCCAACCTTCCTGTATTACCTTGCCAGCCCTTACGACAAATTTCAAGATTAAATCCGGGATGATACAGATACTTTCAGTCTTTCGGAGATTGGCAAATGAGAACCCATACCAACATGTTAGAGAGCTAAAAAGTCAGAAAAAGAGAGTTTTGACCGTTGTAATGCGAAATTGGAGAGGATCAAGGGCTTTGTATTTGATGCTTATTGGATAAAATTCAGAATTCTTCTTCACGATCTTGCAGCGTTCAGTCTAAGTCTTTTTTAATTTTCTCTTTATTTTTTTTGCTATTCTTTTCTTGCATATTTGATTCCATGAAGTCATCACTAATTTTATGCATATTCTTTTCTCTTTTCTTTTATTAGCTTCTTTTATTTTCAGCATCGTTTGGAGGACGGAGACATCAAGGCGACGATAAGAAACAAGTTCACCGTTCATCTTCCTCTTCCCTTCGTACCAATCTCTTAATTTCTTTTTTAACTTTAGTTATTTAAATATTTGCAAAAAGGTTAGTATTTCTTTCTTCTTTGCTTTCTTCATATTTTTATTTTTCTTCTACTTTATTCATATTTTTATTTTGCTTTTGTTTTCTTCCACAAGATCTTTATTTTTTTTTAAATAAAATTCTAACCTTCATCCAAGGGATTTCTCAACTAGAGTAAGGTAAAAATTTGATTTTAATAACTAAGATTTTCAAGAACAAGTCTCTGTGGATTCGATCTTATACTTGCCATTACACACTTTGCTAAAAATATTCTAACGAGTTTAGGTTTCATAACTTGTATGTGATTCAACAATGATGGAGTTTTTCATGAACTCCAAATTGTGAACACCTTTCGTCCTCTGAGTACATCTTGATCTGGTTGTACTCTGAGAAGCCATCCATAAAAGACATTTTCTCAAATCCACAAGTATTGTCAATCATAACATCATTGATAGGCAATGGAAACTCGTCTTTAGTGCAGGCTGCATTAAGATCGCGATAGTCAATACAGATTCAGATTTTTTCCATTCTTTTTAAGAACGGGGACAATATTAGCAACCCAATCCGGATGTTGCTCCTCCCGTATGAAACCACATGCGATGAGTTTATAGACTTCAGCTTCAATAGCTTCGATAATATCAGGGCGAAACCGTCGTTGTTGTTGTTTCACTGGCTTGACATCAGGCTTAATGTTTAAACGATGCACGGCTATTTGTGGATCAAGATCGGGCATATCTCCGTAATTCCATGCAAAGACATCGATATACTCTTGTATGAGTGCTATCAATTCTTTTCTTTTCGTGAGTGATAAACTTTCACTTATACAGATGGATTTAGGGTGATCCCGACTACCCAGATTAACCTGAATTACCCCATCCTCAGTGGACGGTTCACGTTGTTCAAAACGCTTTTCCCACTGGAGATCAAGTTGTTGAGCCCATGGTTCAGTGTCAAACGTTTCGATAGCCTCTTCATGCTCCAATTGATTGATTGAAGTCATATTGACGGAGAGATGTTTGAAAAGCATCCACATACTGACATCTGATTCCCACTCAGACGAAGTGGCAGAATGTGATGGAATAGATACGTCGTCTTCGGATTGAAGCGGAGTAGGAGGTGTAACATATCCCAACACCCTGTATGTTTTATTATAGTAATTTGCTGGCTTTCTTTTTGGTACGAAAGTTCATAGAAGACCGCGTCGTCCTTTTCCAAAGTTCAAACCTTTCCCATGCTGTAAATTGTATCCCATTTTTTGCATCATAAGGTGTGCTGATCGTGCATAATGGAAAAATCACGGGGGCTCTGAGTCTGAACATGAATCTGTAACTGCAGACATTCGTAGTTGGGCCGTATCGAATACTATCGACGAATGACTCCTTTTGGATGGAGGGATCACAAAGACAGACCCTTCTCCACTCTCTGTAGGCGTACTTGTCATGCTTAGCATGGACAAAGGCATATGTAGGGAGCTATTGTCGACAGATTTAAATGGATCAACACTCTCAAGATAATCAAATGTAATATTCTCATCAATTACACATTCATCATCATTCCCAATAGGATATTACATTGAGGATCATTAAGATATGCAACGATAGGTTTAATAGCAAGAGTAGCTGGCGTGTCTTCTTCTGATTCCGAATCTGCTTCATTGTCGCTATCGTCATCTTCGAGCAGCTATTCTTTAGCCACTTTGTTAGCTTCTTGGTAGAGGAGAGCATCAGTAAAGTAATTTTTCACTCCTTTGAACGACTATTTTTCAGTAAACACCGTTCGTACTGTTGCATTATCTTTCACGTATTTGAAGCACTGGTGCAGAGTGGAGGGAACGATCCAATTAGCATTAATCCAAGGCCGCCCAATCAATGAGTTATATGACATGTCAGCGTCGATGACGTAACATGTCACTTCTGATTTCAAGTCTCTAATTCGACAGTGAAGCTGAATCTTTCCCAGTGGGTGACTACTTTCTGCATTAAAATCGTATATCGTAGTAGTCGTTGTTGATAGCCTGTGAAGCGGTATCCCAAGAAAGTAGAGGAGCCTTTTGAGAATGATGTTGAGTGTAGACCCTAGATCAACCTGTACCCTCTCGATGCACCTAGAGCCGATGTATCCAGTATAATACAGGGGTCGATCGTGTTTATTATCCTTGAGAAGCATGTCCTCAGCAGTGAAAGTGATAGCAGGTATTTTTGGTTGTACATAATGACATTCAGAACACAAGGGTTGACTGTTATCTTCAGAGGTCTCGGCGTGTGTGTCAGAAATGATTTTGAATCAGCCAGTGCATACCTGAGTGCCTCTCTTGTCCCTTTCGAGAGACGAAGCAGCTCGTGTATGGTGACCCGAGCTGGAATATTGGCCAGTTGTGCCAATATATCAAAGCGGAAAGGAACGTCAAGTCCCCGGCCTAAAGGTCTCTTCAAGACGCGGTCAAACCAGACTTCTGTCCACTTTTCTTTTCCTGGCATCGGGACTGAAGCCAGTGTTGGAACTTGTTTTGATGAAGACTTTTGTGAAGCATTTCATTTGGAGCTCTAACACACGACGAATCAAGAGTTCTTCATGATCAAGATGTCCCAAAGAGAGTTGATATGATGTGTTTTGTAATTGTAAAATAGCATGTCAAAAGCCTTGATGCACACACACATATCATAGCCTATTAGTAGACTTGATCACCTATTAGTAGACTTGACCCTTCCTATTAGTAGACTTGACCCTTGCTATTAGCAGACTTGACCCTTCCTATTAGTAGACTAATACAGATTATTAGTCGACTTATCAAAATAATTAGTCGACTAATATATGTTATTAGTCGACTTATAAATAATACTAGTCGACTAATACATGGTATAGTCGACTTATAGATTTCCCTAGTCGACTATCTTTTGTCCTGAAAGATCCCAACTCTCTGTTTGTCCATTAGTCGACTTGACAGAATATATAGTCGACTAATAGACCTTGTAGTCGACTAATCCCTTGCCCCTAGTCGACTAATAGCTGATCCAGTCGACTTGAAAGTTAGTTGCAGTCGACTTGATTCAGTTATCCAGAAACCTGTCATTCGAGCTTATCTTGACCTAGTCGACTTATAGTCAATACTAGTCGACTACTCTTTGGAAAATTGCCTAGGCTAGTCAACTAACTCAAAAGGAAAGTCGACTATAGGCAGTTTCTGACTGTTGGCCAGTTTCTGTTATCTGGTCTTTTGTGTAACATTTTCCAATGTTTCAATCATTTGAATTGCACCTATAACTACCCTAACTTACCCTAGAGTATAGCTATAAATAGGGTGGTTAATCCAAAGGCCAAATACCAATCCAAATCTTCAGTTTTCTAAGGTCAAAAATTCTGCCAATCCTGAAAACTGTTCCCACTTCAGTTCTTCACCAAATTCTGATTCTCTAGTGAAGTTCTCTGAAGTTTGTCTCTTATACTAGACCTTGTCCACGTTCATACACAATACCAAGGCTTATAGAAAAGTGTTGTAATACTCAAAGCAATCATTGTACACGGGTGTCTTCTTGGTGTAGAAGCAGTTGTACAAAGTGGAGTTTGTTCTCTTGGTGGAAGAGGTGTACACATTTTGCAAAGGGGATTTGTCAAGTGGTGTGCATGGTTGTGATTTTGGGTGTACAAAATCAAGGATAAAGGAAAATCTCAAGCGGGTGGCTTGGGGACTGGATGTAGGTCACGAGGACCGAACCAGGATAAATCTCTCGTGTTTGTGTTTGTCTAAACTTTTCTGAGATTTGTTTTCCTTTACTGCAAGTTTATTTATTTGTTTAACTTAATCCTTCTTTGTTTAGTATTTGTGTTAACTTTGTATTTTAGATCCATAAGTGCCAACAGAAAAAGTTTCGCAATTGGCATTATCTCGAGACCAACAGCCAGAACAGGTACTTCTACTAACGTCGTTGGCTGTTGTGTCTTGTCAGTAATTTTCTCGTACTGTCTTAGGTATGATTTCCTAGATCGAGTACCTGTTGGTTGGGGTGCAGCATCCTGTGCTGTGAAAGCATGCTTCTCATTTTCAGAATCACTAAGAGAGACTATTGTTACGTTGTCATCATCTGACAAAATGGAGACAACATTGCTGTTTGATGGGGAAAATTTGAGAGCGGAGTAAATTCTTTATTTGACTATAAAGAAAGTTACAACAACAATCAAAACTTTCGATTACAAGAGAGGAAAGATATCAGCCCAAATCTTCCCTTTGTTTAATGTTGGGCTCTTGATGTGGCGGTGAAAAGTGAGTCTTGTTTTCTGTTAACCAGGTGAACGTCACGGTTCTCTGGGAATCTTCTCTTCAGTCTATGGACGGAGTAGCGCAGCTCTTGTCCAATAAGATCTCAAAGAGATTTGAGGTAAAAGCAAATTTGTACTCAGCAAGTTATTAGAAAGTTTTAGCTCTTTCGTATCTCTCAGCTGGAGATTCTGGTTCCTTCAACACTTGCGACCAAAATTTTTCCGACTCCTCTTCAATAGCGAACTGAGTTATTTATAGGGGTTTCAGGGGGTAAAACTGTCCCCTAAAAACCCTCCATAATGGGGGGTTAACTCCCTCATTACGTGAGCAGTAATTGACCCACTAATGAGGGCAGTTATAACAGAGACGCAAGGTTCCTCTGTAGTTGAAACGCGAGCTTCAGGTCCTACGTCTTGGTCATTGCGGTGAAGTAGAGACGCAGGTTTCGACCCTCGCGTCTTAGTGCTGCAATGATGCTGAGGCGCGGCTTTCAAGCTCTACGCCTTTGGTCATTGCGGTAAAGTAGAGACGCGAGTTTCGACCCTCGCGTTTCGGTACTACAATGATATTAAGGGGCGGCTTTCAAACTCTGCGTCTTGGTCATCGCAGTGAAGTAGAGATGCGGGTTTCGACCCTCGCGTCTTGGTGTCGCGCCAGTGGCTATGATTAGCCTTACGTCTGGAGTTTGAACTTTACTTTCGGGTGACTTGTCCTTAGTGATTTTTGGACAGTCTACAGAACCCCCTCCAAAGTTTTCAATATTTCGCAGTTGACTGGGGCGGATTTCGAAATACTTTAGACTTTGGTTGAGTTTATGGTTCTCATGATTGACTGACAATCATTTGAGATGCTCTGAGCTTGATCCTGTCTGGAATGTGGTCTTCCTGAGTGTACTGTAAAACCTTTTGAAGCCACCAGAGATGATCGTTGTGAGTGCCTAGATACGCAGTCCA
This sequence comes from Agave tequilana, assembly GCA_038442645.1. Lineage (NCBI taxonomy): Eukaryota > Viridiplantae > Streptophyta > Magnoliopsida > Asparagales > Asparagaceae > Agave > Agave tequilana. The sequence continues at coordinate 54,329 of JAVJIF010017609.1, forward strand.
GACCTCCTTAGTGCTCTGAGCTGGTTGTTGGTGTACTGTTGAACCGGGGGTAAACAGTCGTCTGCTTGTGCCAGCGTACTGTTGAACTGATTGCAGGAGTGAAGACTGAATGCAAGTCTTGTAAACGCATAGGTCATGTTGCTTTAGAGACGCAGTCCTCATTTGACGTGGAGACGCATGTCCTACCTTGCTGAAAAGGATGTAGTCTTCGAAGTGGAGACTCAATTTTTTTTAAAGTGAAGACACAGCTCTCACTTTGCTGAAGTGACGTGACCTTTGGGGGATGCGGCTTTTGAAGTGAAGACGCAGCTCTCACTCTGCTGAAGAGACGCGACCTTTGGAGGGACGCGGCTTTGTTAAACATGAGACCTGCATTCTGGGTGCATTGCCACGTGTCTGGCGAAGTTAAGGGAACGTCTTTTCCTTAACGCACAAAATTCGCGTCCGTTCAAGATGCGTGCCACGTGTCGGGCGAAGATTGGGCCTCGAGACATGTGCCGCGTAACTCTGCGGATCACCGTATTTATAAAAAGACAACAGTCTTTCAAGAGTCACCATTAGACTCTTCTTCTTCTCCGCTGAACCTTGTGTCGAGAATTAAGAAAAGCTTAAAGCTTTTTTCACAGTTGTTCATCTTTAAAACCGATTTCACGGTTGAAATGGCCCCAAAGACCAAACATGTTGTCTCATCTTTGAGCGTTGTCGCTCCAAAATCTCAAATGGGTGGTCCTTCACGCAGAAGGCCCCCATTTCAGGTAATAAAATCATCTGAACTGGTTTTCACCATTAAAAGGGGCTTGAAGAGTTTTCTTAACTCTTAAGTCTTTTCTGAAATTTGAATCGCCAACGCGAGGCTCATACCTTTGTTTGATTTTCAGACGCGGCTCTTGATCATTAAGGAGATACGGCTGTGGCTTTTTTAGTTAGACGAAGGAACGCAGCCCTCAGGTTGGTGAAAGGTGGCGGGCTTATGGACGCGCCTTTGAGTCTGTGCAAGGATGCAGATTTTGGGACATATCCTCCAAAGCGTCTCATGCAATCCGTTTTAAAAATCTTCTTGGATCTTTTAATGCCAAGTCGGCATTGACGGTTGGGGACTTGTGTCATTGGTGTTTCCTGGATCGACAATCCACATGTCCTCTCCACACTGGATTTGATATCTGTGCGGGAATTAAGGCTGATGGCTTTGATTTTTATGCCATTAATTGTAAGACTTATGGTTTGCCTATAAATAGGCCTCAGCCTTTTAACAGTCTTTTATCTAGACTATTTTCCTTTACGAGCATACGCTCTAAAGGACTTCGTCTTGATTGTCTATAGTCCCCTCTAGGGCATGTGTTCTGATGACCGGTAAGAACTTAAAGTTCCCATGTTTTCCTTCAATCTTCTCTGAGGATTATCACTGTCAAGTGATTCAAGATCAAAAAGCATCTCTTTAAGTGCTTTTACGGCTATGCCTTGTTGAATAAAGTCCAACTTCTAGAGAATTCTTCCTCGAGTAGGAACTATCTTTCGCCATGAAATACTCAGTCCCCAAGAAGTTCTGTTTTCCCTGTCCATTGAAGAGATTCCATCTCTTGATTTCCTCTTGAAATCTGATTGATGCGCCCGTGTTTGGTAGACGCGTCTTTCAGATTTCTTGATGAAATGCGGGCTTATTAACTTTAAAATCTAAGTCACAAGTTCTTCAAGCGCGAGTGTGATAAACTCTATATTTGGATCTTGAAACGCGAGCTTGCATATGAAACTCGCGTTTGTTTGGGGTCCTTGAGTTAGAGAATTTTAAGTCCACTCTTTTGAGATCTCTGGACGCGGATATGGCAACCCCTGTGTATTACAATTACCTCAGGCAGTTTTTAAGACCCGCGTCTGCGTTCTTGATTTATGCCTCGCGTCCCACATCTTGGACGCAAGTCTAAAACTAGACTGTATTTGGACCCATATTTTCTGCATCGGTTAACTCCGCGTCTGGAGTTCATGACTTCAGTCTTGCTTTGCTCCTCAGAGATTTTTTTTGTTCCTATCTTCGTAGAATTTTAACCTTCGGATTTTTGTTCCTTGCAGGTTCTGGCAGCCTCAGTCAGTCTTCTGCGTCTTTGCTGGGCTCATGGGAGAACATTTCGACCGACCAGCCTGTTTGGTCGGCGAGCATTTGGGAAATCACAGCTCCTGTTCATGGGTGAGAAGGATCCGTGCAGCTATTGATACCCACCAAGGCCTTTTGGATATGACGCACCAGCAATGCCCCGGGTTCGTCATGGTTATAGTGGGTATGGTGGTGGGTATGATGACTTTGAAGGCCACAGGAAAGAGGACGTTATTAGCAAGGTCTCGGATCCTCCCTTCACCAATCTTACTCAAAGAAGTGACCGCGACGAAAAATCCATGCTCGTTGCATGCCTTTTTGGTGGTGGAGATGCTCATTAAGCGAAGGATTACTGCCCACACTCATTGGTCGGGTAAAATCAGAATGCTCCTCTGCATTTCGACCTCGAGAAACACCATTGTTCTCAATTAGTGATGAACTTCTTCAATGTTCACATCATGCATCATGATGTAACCAGTGCTCGATTGGCTCAACACTGATCAATTGTGATATGATCCAGTGAAGGAAGAAAGGAGCCTATCTTAGGCGCTCTTCCAAACATCTTGTATCTAGAGCGGTGTAGACATTTTAAAGAGTGAGTGCAACCTTTCGCTAAGTGAGAGGGACTTCTTTGTACTCCCTTATTGGTACACTCAATCTTATTGTATAAGAGAGCGTCTTATATCACTTTCATAGTTTTTTTTAAATATCAATAAAAGTGACACTTTTTTCTGTCTTCTTACGTGTCTTGAATTCCTTTTTGTGTTGCAAATCAGACAAATAGAAGTAGCAACTCTTGACTTGCTAGAAATGTAATATTTGACTTAGCAAGTCAAAGTTGGGAAAAAATTTCCTTTCAGGAACTTAAGCTTACTGTCAGAGGTGTGATATTAACTTGACAGGAGTGGGATAATTTCTGTGGACTTGCTAATCCATGGGTGAGAATGACAAGTGAAGTTTTCACCTCCACGGAGGATTATGACTGAGTATTCATCAGAGGTTTAGTATTAACGTAACTAGGACTCAGCTGGGGATTTGGTGAAAACATTGTTAAAGGCATAAAATTAACCTAACAGTGGTTTTAAGTGGACCTGCTATTTTGTTGACGAGAATAACAAGTAAGACTAGACCCGTTAGGGATCTAGGAGAATTTTTACTGTTAGAGGTGCAATATTAACTTAACAGGTTAAATCAGATCTTATCAGAGATGTGGTATTAACTTGACAAGAATGTGAGCTAGATGTGTGATATTAACTTGGCTCAATGGAAATTTCAGCTTCATTTGGGAAAACTGAAAACATCACTGTCATAGGTGTAGTGTTAAACTTGACAGTGAAGGTAATGCTAGAAGTGTAATGTTAAACTTAGCATTAGTTATCTCGACTTTGATACGGAAGTTCGAGGGAAAGTCATTGTCATAGGTGTATTGTTGAACTTAACAATGAACTGGATGCTAGAGGTGTAATGTTAAACTTAGCATCGCTCATCTCAGTTTCAATAGGAGAGCCTGAGGGAAAGTCATTAACATAGGTGTAATGTTGAACTTAACAATGAACTAGATGCTAGAGGTGTGGTGTTAAACTTAGCATCGCTCATCTCAGCTTCGATATGAAAGTTTGAGGAAAAGTGACTTTCAGAGGTTTAATATTGAACCTTGCAGCAACTTAATTATTGTTAGAGGTGTAGTATTAACATAATAGTAGTTTATCAGAGGTGTAATATTAACATGACAGTAATTGGTTTACGATATGAGCAATTTTGAGGACTTGTCATTCTATTGATGAGAATTGACAAGTGGAGTTTAGGATTGTCAGAGGTGTAGTGTTAACTTGACAATTTTGAAGACTTGTGACTCCATGTAGGAGAGCAACAAGTGAAAGTTCGTACTCGCTAGGAAGCATTGAAACTTTTCATCGTTAGAGGTTTGGTATTAAACTTAACAATGATTAAGTTTGTGGACCTACCACTCCATAGAAGAGAATTTGTAGGGGACTTTGGTGGAAAAATAAAATGAATTGTCAGAGGTATAATATTAACATGACAATCATTGATTTCCTGGGGACATGGGAGATTCGCCATTAGAGGTGTGATATTAACATAACAGGGGAGGTTTTAAATGAGCTTCGTGGTCAGAGGTTTTAATATTAACTTGACTGAATCTGCTGGGGATCAGGAAATCTGGCTTGTCAGAGGTTTACTGTTAACGTGACAAGTCCAGCTCATTTCGCTGGAGAAATGAACCCAGGCATTTTGTGGCCCTACCATTCTGTGGGTGAGAATTGGCAAAAGATTTTGGAGGAGAAGATGGGGGGACTAAGTCCCTTAGGATTTTTAGCAAACCCTCAGCTATCAATAGATTTGGTGTGCCTTTACCAGCTACCGTTTGAGTTGGGCTAGCCATGCTATTCCCCTCAGCATGATGAGTTGTCGAAGATTTATTTTGGACTTAAAAGCCAACATTTTCCTCTATTCTTAGCCGTCGGAGGCGTCGGATGTCCATGGGAACACTAGAAAGGAGTAACAAGGTTAAAACTGAAGTTTTACACTTTGTATCTTCTTCAATGTTTATATTATGCATCATGATGTAACCAGCGCTCGATCGGCTTGACACTGCTCGACCGTGATATGATCCAGTGAAGGAAGAAAAAAGCTTTTCTTTGGTGTTCTTCCAAACATCTTGGATTTAGAGTTTTGATCAGAGGTGTAGCATTAACCTGATCAGTAAAAGAATGCTATCAAGAATAGTATTTCTTCAAGAATTTGCCATTAATCTGCATCATGAGTGTATCGTCGTCTAGGGTTATCAGGCGGTACGCTCCATTCGAGTAGACTGACTCCACGACGAATGGTCCTTCCCATTTGGGCTGGAATTTTCTTTTGGTCTTATGCGTCATCATCATGGGTCTTCTGACGGCTAAGACCACGTCACCTTTCTTGAAGGTTCGCTCCTTGACTTTTTTGTTAAAGGCTCTGGTGATTCGAGCTTGATAGAGCTCGATTTGCTATTGAGCTTGCGGGCATTTATCATCCAAAACCTCTAGCTCTTGGAGTCGTAGTCGATGCTTCTCCTCATTTGTCATCTCTATTATCAATGCGACGCGTAGAGATGGGATTTGAATTTCTAGTGGGAGTACAGCTTCACACCTATATACCAAGGAGAACGGTGTAGCTTTCGTCAGGGTTCGAACCGTCGTGCAGTAGGGCCATAAGCATTCACCTAATTTGTCATCCCAATCACGTTGACTTTTCGAAACGAATTTCTTGAGAAGTTTTCCAATAGTCTTGTTGAAAGCTTCTGCTGGTTAGTATACCGTCAAAGATATGCTCTGGATTCTGAACTTGTTGCAGAACCTTTGAAAGATTTGGCTGAGAACTGGGGCCCATTATCATGAACGATCCATCGTGGCACACCAAAGTAGTAAATGACGTGATGTTTTACGAATTTGATCACTTCAGATGTCTTTACCTCCCTTAAGGGAATAGCTTCAGCCCATTTAGAGAAGTAATCGGTTATGGATAAGATGAACCGATGTCCTCTGGATGAAAGGGGACTGATAGGGGCAACCACATTCCCCACATCTCAAATGGCCAGGTTGAAGTTGTAGAGCGAAGATGTCCTGGTGTTTGATGAATGAAGTCACCATGGACTTGACAGGCGTGACATTGTTTGGCGTAAGCGATGGCGTCGGGGATCATCTTGGGCCAGTAATTCCCCAGTCTACAGAGTCGATCCCCAAGCTTTGGGCCAAGCTGATGAGCTACACACATGCCATCATGCGCTTCTTTGAGTACTTCCTATACCTTCTTCTGTGACAGCCAGCGGAGGAGGATGCCATCATGCGATTGGCGGTACAGTGTCCTTGAAATCGTATTATAGTAGAATTTAGGAGCTTTTTTCTAATGGTAGCTGCCTCTTTGGGGTCCTCAGGAAGGATGTCGTATAATGCATAGTCAATGTACGGGAATCGCCAATCCCTGAGCTCTGGACCTGTTGAAGTCTCTAGAACTTCTTTGACTTGACGGTCTCCTATCAACTTTTGGCGGTCTTCAAAAGCAATCTTGGACAATACAAGTCACGGCTGTAGACGAGTATTTTTTCTACTACTCCGGCTGGAAGAGCCAAGGAAGCAGCGAGAAATGCCGGTGCATCTGCATGCGCATTTTGCTGGCGAGGTACATGGTCGATGTAAAAGTTTATGAACCCCTCGGTCATGTCGATAGTTGCGTTGTAATAGGGTACTAAATCTTCATGTATGACTTCGTACTCCCCGCAAACTTGATTAACGATATGTTTAGAGTCATCGTATGCTTCGAGATTTATAACGCCAATCTCATCGGTGATTCGCATCACGATCAAAAGAGCATTATATTCCGCTACATTATTTGAACATGACTCGATTAATGAGAATGCACGAGAGATCACATAGTTCTGTGGGGAGACAAGTACTTCTCCCACTCCTACTACGACATTTCCTCGCGGCCCCGTTCTCGACGTGCCATCAAAGAAAAGTTGTCAGACTTGTTCTTCGAAAGATGTCTGAGTTAAGTAAACTTCAGCAACCTCATCTGGGAGATCTTCATAAGGTTTGGTCTTCCCTGGGTCTGGATGCTCAGCCAGAAAATCTGCCACCGCCTGTACCTTCACGGCTTTTTGCGGTAGAAATTGCATCTCATATTGGGAGAGCAATATGGCCCATTTTGCCTGTCGACCATTAAGCGATGATGGCTTTGTCATATGCAACCTTAAAGGATTGACTTTTGACACGACATGTATGGTTTGACCCACCAAGTAATGTCGCATTTTCTGAACGGCGAACACCAACGCTAAACATTCTTTTTCGATCGGGTTGTACCGATGTTCAGCTCCGATCATAGTTCTACTCAAATAGTATATAGCCTGCTCGTGTCGTTGATCATTTTTCTGGGCTAGCAAAGCTCCTAAAGAATGATCCATCGCTTGAACATATATCAGGAAGGGTTTTCCTGAAACCAGAGCTGTAAGGACGGGTGGTTCCGTGAGGTATTGTTTGATTTCTTCAAACGCTTGTTGGCAGGCATCGTCCCAAATGAATGAGACACCCTTCTTCATTAATTTGGTGAAGGATTGGCATCTTTTCGAGAGATTTGAGATAAACCTCCGGATGTACGCTAAACGCCCTTGCAACCCTCTAAGTTCTCTGAGATTCTTTGGAGGTTGCATTTCTTGGACAGCGCAGACTTTCTCTGGGTCGAGGTGGATTCCTTTGGATGTCACAATAAATCCTACGAATTTACCGTTGGCTACCCCCAGAAAGGATTTAGTGGGGTTCATCTTCAGATGATGTGCCCGCATGATGTCGAATACTGTCTTCAAATCTGCTATGTGATCGCCCTTGGTACGGCTTTTTACTGTAATGTCATCGACTTAGCATTCCACTATTTTACGTATGTGCTTGTGAAAAATTTCATTCATAGCCCTCTGATATGTTGCTCCCGTATTTTTTAATCTGAAGGGCATGACAGTATAATAATACACCCCCAATGACGTCCTGAAAGATGTATGCTTTTCATTATCAGGGTACATCCTGATTTGATTGTATCCCGAGAATCTATCCATTAAGGACATCCGTTCAAACTCACATGTTGTCAATCATGACATCCGTGATTGAGAAGGGGGAATTCATCTTTGGACAAGCCTCATTTAGATCGCGAAAATTAATATAAACTCGGATCTTCTCATTTTTTTGTAACAGGGACGATATTGGCTACCCAATCAGGGCGTTGTTCCTCCCTGATGAAGTCAGAGTCTATGAACTTTTTGACTTCCGACTGGATTGTTTCCATTATTTCTGGACGAAACCGTCATTGCTGCTGCTTGACTGGTTTTGCGTTCGAATTAACGTTGAGGCAATGCATAGACACTCGAGGATCAAGCTCAGGCATGTCCTCGTAATTTCAAGCGAAAACATCTATATACTCTCACATAAGAGATATTAGATCTTCCTTCTCAGAGGGTGATAAGCTTTCGCTTATAAAGATGGGCTTAGTATTAGCCTCATCTTTCAGATTGATCTGGGTGACCTTATTCTCTATGGGTGGTTCACGTTGTTCGAAGTGAATATCCCAGTGAGTGTTTAGGTGTTTGATCCAATGATCTGTATCCAACAGGATCATTTCTTCATCACGATCTTCCAAGTGGCTTGTTGAAACCATGTTTACTGAAAGTTGTCTGAAGATGTTGCCGACACTGACATCTGACTCCCACGACGATGTGCCTGATGAGTGATTATGGTAAAATGACTCTTCGAAATCAGAGGCCGACGGGATTGGAGTTGACACATAGCCCAACCCCCTGCGAGTTCGATGATAATAATCAGGGGTCTTCCTTTTGGAACGAAGGATCGAAGCAGTGTTCTCCTTCCTTTGCCAAAGTTTAAGCCAGGACCCCTTATTAGGTCGTACCCTATATTCTCCATCATTCTAAGTACATTTGGCTCATAATGAAGGAATTGCGGGGATTCATCATCGCTTTTAGATCTTTCACGAGTCATTGATTTGGACTCGACTCTTCCAAAAAGGATTGGTCTTTGGCTTTTGCGTCTTCCTAAGACCATGAATAACGATCCTTGCGCATCACTGACACCTTGATATACCGTGAGGGATGATCTCACCGGTACATGCAATGATGTCAGAGCATTTATTACTGACCAGGGGTCATTATCTATATCGGTACTAGTGTCCGACGGCACGGAATCAGATGCCAATACAGAAAAGTAAGCCAAATCTAACTCTTCATTAATATACCACTCGCCTGCATCATTGGCGAGGTTAATGTCATCGAGCTTATTAATGCTCGTTACAAGTGGGTTCAGCTCCCAAAGACATTCTTCCTCTGCCTCTGGTTCAATGTCAGTTTCATTACCAGAGTCTGATTCCTCTGGCTGTGGATTCTCGTTCGTCTCCAGAGAGTCCTGGCACAGGAGGGAGTCTATGAAATAGTTCTCTACCCCTTTGAACGGATGCCTCTCGGCGATCAATGTTCGGACTTTCCCATTTCTGTCAATATACTTCAAGACTTGATGGAGAGTGGAGGGGACGATAGAGTTACGATGTATCCACGGTCGTCCTAGTAGCAAATTGTATGAAGTGTCGGCGTCAATCACATAGCACGTCACTTCAGATCTCAGATCCCCAATCTGACATTTGAGTCTGATCTTCACCATTGGGCGTGTACCATTGGTGTTGAAACAATAGATGGTAGTTTGGGTGGCGCTCAATCGGTAGGTGGGGATCCCTAAGTGCTGCATGACCTGGCGAGGCATAATGCTCAGCGCAGATTCTAAATCTACCTGAATGCGGCTCACTTCAGATGATCCAATATACCCTGTGAAGTACAGGGGCCTATCATGTTTCCCCTTAACCTGCATGCCGTCTGGCGTGAAGGTGATGTAGGGGGCTTTTTGGGAGGCATGGAGGCAGTCTTCTTTACTTTCCTCCTATGGCTTAGCTGGGATTTGAGTCATAAAGACCTTAGCATCAGCTAGAGCTTCTCTCTGAGCTTCTTTTATTGACTTTGACAGTCTTAGGAGCTCGTAAAGAGTGATCCTGGCCGGGATGTTGGCCACTTGAGCCAACACATCAAAGCGGTAAGGTGCTGAAGTCCCTTCTGCTTTATCCTTCGGGGGAGCTTTGGAATATCGAAGCTCTTTCTGCTTCTCCACAGGTTTCTTCGCGGAGGATTTGGTTGGCTCTGCAGTGAGTCCGGGTGGATTTGCCCCTAACTCATCGTATTTTTTCAAGTACGACTGTCTCGAACGAGTTTCGGCCACGAGTGGTGCACTCAGCTCTGCGGCTAGGATGATTGTCTCCTCCTCCGAGTCGGTTAGTGAGGGGACATCAGTTTCTGCTTCCTGGAAAGAGGCACACACCACATTGCAAGGTGAAGCTTTTTCTTTGCCTTTGGACTTCCTGTTGGTAACAGTAGTCCACTGTTGGCTTTCCACAAGGTCGGAATGAACCCACATAATTTCTCCCTGAGGTGTAAGGATAGGTACAAGTCATTTCTCCTGCTGGTGATGCAGGTTTGTATTAATCATCCTTAGTTTCCCTTTCGGGATGGGAACTACTCCGGCCGGGGTTGGAGGCTGGTTTTTGAACTGAAGAAATGACGTCATGTTAGCCGTCACTTTCTTCTGCTCTGGGCGGAGCTTTAACACTTTCGCATCAATCAGAGCTTGAAGAATATCTTTGAAGATATAACAGCTCTTGGTGGGGTATCCAAGCATCCTATGATACAGGAAGTAGTTGGGATTGTCGATCTTGCCGCCTTCCACAGGACGTCAAGCTTCAGGAAGCTTCAATCTATTGCTCTTGTTAAGTAACTTGAACAGCGAAATGACGTGCTCGTCCTTGAAGGAGTACTGCTTGTTGGCGCGTGGCTGACTTGAAGAACCACCCTCTCTAGTCGGCTGAGATTTAACGGGAGATTTCGTCTCTGTCGCCAATGTATCTTTTCTTTTGGATTGGAAGGATACTTCTGGCGCGCGTCTTGTCGGCTTTACAGGTCTGGGCTTGTTTTCTTTTGCCCTAACCCTGGCGATAATTTCTTTAGCCTGTTCACCTTACTGGACCAACTGCTTCCAGGTGCGGCTTTCAGAAACTCTTATCTGGGTTAGAAGCGAAATTTGTAAATTATGGCGGCATGTTTCCACCAGGGTGGCCTGGGTCATACCGCTAGGACATCGGAGTGCCATATTCTGAAATCTTTCCACAAATGCTTTGACTGACTCTCCCTTTCATTGCTTCATTGCCAGGAGAGTGGGCATTGTAATCTCTGAGTCGTCTTAGAAGAAGTGTGTAAGGAAGAGATTCTCCAAATCACCCCAGTTTTTGATGGAGCCCTCTGGGAGCTTCATGAACCATTCAAAGGCAAGTCCTTTTAGAGTGCCGATGAACAAACGCGCCAAGATGATATCATTATCTACTACATTCCCTATCTGAGACTTGAAGTAATAGACGTGTTGGTTCGGTGACCCTTTGCCGTAAAAAGTGTGTAAGGTCGGAGCTCTGAACTTAGGAGGGTACGGAACATGGTCCCACTCAGTCGGATATGGCCGGACCACTCATGCTTCTTGGAGACCTTTCTTATTGGTGAGGGCTTCCAGCCGCTGCTCCGGCTTATTCATTCTTTTAGAATGGGTGCTCCTCTTCTCTGAATTACCTCCTTCTTTAGATGAAGGCTTGGACGACTCGGGAGCGGATTTTCCCTTCTCCTCGATATGTACGAAAGATGAGCTTTCCCTTCCTTCCATTTTCCTTTAGACTTCTTAAAAGAAGCTTTGTCATTTGACTTCTTCTTATCCTCAAGCAATTATGCAAGCATCTACTTAAGGGTATCGATAGATTCTTGTTGGACACGAATCATATCGAATTGTTCCCTCTGGATCTGTGTATGCTGTTCTAAATGCCTGGCCGTCTCCTCAGGGGTGTTTGTCATATACGCCAAGGCTTCCTTCTCTACAGAAGAGTTCGAGGCCTGCGATTCTGCAATGGCGGAGTGAGCTTCGCTTACATCCATGCCCTGGATTAGAGCACTGTAGTCAACTGGGGCTTCTGCACCCGTGCAAGTGTGGGTGTGGCGGTACACTCCTTCTGGTTCAGCATCAGACTCATCAGAGCTGACTGCCGGTTATTTTTCCTTACTTTTGCCCGCCATGTTTGCAGTGACTTCAGGGTACTCCGTGTCAGAGAAGGTCCCCCTTTTGTGAGAACGACGCCTTTTGGCTGATCGGAAAGTTGAGGTTAATCGTCTGAATACCGACTACTTGTTCACATGTGAGCTGCATCGGCATTCAGAGAGCATTGTTGTAATGAGTCGTTCACAGCAACAGGATGGAGCGATTTGATTAGCACTCCCTTTCTTTGTCAAGTAATCTCTTAGACCTGTCGGAGGGGTACCCAAGAGATTAGCCTTGGGTTTTCGAGGGCTTTTCAGCTTCTGAGAGCCATCCTTGCGTCGCGAATCCGAGACGTAGGGTTCTGAAATGCGGATCTCACGTTCTGTAAAACAGACGCGGCTATCGCGTTTTGGCTCTAAAACACAGGCCTCGCGCCTCTGCTGAGAAGAGATGCGAACCTCGTGCTGCTGATTGTCGCATTTGATTAACGACCCTTGAGACACGCGACTTTATGAGTCCCGCGTTTAGCTGTAGAGACGCGGGTCTCGTGTCTCTGAGGAAAGGTACGGACCTCACGTTGCTGCACGTCTCGTTTGGGAAGTGAAGCTTCAGAAATGCAAGCCTTATGAGCTTCGCGTTTAGGTCTCCAAACACGAACTTCACGCGTCTGACATAGTTCAGAAGAGACGCGGGCTTGAGCCTCACGTTCTGTATCTGTTGGACAGATTGCTGGACAGATGGTTGTTCTAACTTCTTGAGTCTGTAGTTGACGCGCACGTCGTCTCTGTTGACATTCAGTGTTTCGGTTAAGTCGTACGGGTTATTGGGAATCCCTGATAATTTGGAACTGAGGAAGAGAATGGGCGTTGCCAAGTTGGCCTTCAATGATGCTAGCCACGCGGGTCTCCGAGGAGACGTTGACGCGGGCCTCGCTTGCGATGCGGCTAGCCATGGCACTCTTCGCACAATCCGCGTCGGAAGGAATCTCTGAAGGGACTCGAGAGCGAACCCCTAAGGAGACCTTGCGGTATTGCCGCACCCTAGGGCTCTTGGAGCCAGAAGAGAGAAACTCTTCATATTTTGCCTGGTCAAACTCCACGACAAGTGATTCGATCATCTTTTCCATGTAGGTGACGTCACCTTGCACCACGACTTGCTCATCAGTAGAGAAAGTATTCCCCAGCGGAGTCGCCATCTCTTGTTTGATGGGGAAAATTTGAGAGCGGAGTAAATTCTTTATTTGACTGTAAAGAAAGTTACAACAACAATCAAAACTCCCGATTATAAGATAGGGAAGATATCAAGCCCAAATCTTCTCTTTATTTAATGCTGGGTGATAGGTAGTAAAAAGTGCATATTTATCATCACATTTATCATCATATTTCTCTATTTATTCTTTTATTAAGCACTACTATAATGTTTTGTTGTTTAATGTGTGCAGGCCTTGAGTAATTAAAAAAATAAAGAAATAAAGCACAAGTGAAGCCCAAAAGCCCAAGAATCCCATAAGCCCACATGCATAATTAATTGTAGTAATTTAGAAGATTCTATTTTATCTAACCTAATCTAAACTTAGATTTTAAATCTAAGGGAGGAAGAGGAAGGATAAAATTAGAACTCCAAATTGCTAAAAAGAGGAGGAAAAGGATAAGATGAGATAGACTTCTATTCAAACCGGTTGCTTGCAATACAAGGATAAAGATAAAAAGGGAGAAAAGCTTAAAGATAAAGAACAAATTCTTTTATAAATTCGGATTTGTGATAACTTGCTTCCCAAGTTATCCCGAGATCTCAAGATAGAAGGTTTGAATACAAAATCCAGAAAGAGGCGCCCAGATGAACGGACCAGAGGAGGCAATGCAAGAAAGCGCGTGGCCATTGGCCACGCTATTGCCGTGTAAACGCGGCTATAACCGCGTTTCCGCGGCCATTTGGATAAGACTAGCTACGCGTTTTCGTGGAAGAGTTGTACTGGGACTCTACTTCCTATATCGCCTATAAATACCCCTGCAGAGCAACAGAGGAGGAGGATCCAGCGACTGAAGCTTAGGATTTTCTTTAGATTTTTTCTCTATTCGAAATTTCTTGTATTTTCGTTTTTATTATTTGAAGAAGAATATTTTGAAGAAGAAGAGGAGCTTTGTAATTGGTCAGTGACATCCATAAACAGGTTACTCATTCTTCTTTGCAATTCAATTCAGTTTTTCTACTTAGATTATTTATTTTTTCTTCTTTTCATTTTCATGCAATTTTTCTTATTCAACATAAAAATTGAAAATAAAATAAAAAAATGAATAACTAAATTAAAACTATGGTTCGCTAATCTCTCGATCAACCTAGTTTAGTTAAAAGATAAATTGATTGATATCTATTAGAAACCCTAGGGTTAACATTGATTTTCTTGAAGATGAATCGATGATTAGGTTTACTTAATTAAGGTTGCACTTTTTAAATGATTTTTCATAGTTCACACTTAAAAACTTTGATAGCATAATTTTAAGTAAAAAAACTTCTCTTATGCTATACTTTGAAATTAGAATAAACGATTGTTTAATCTCTATTAGTGCACACTAGTTAGGGTTCCAACATTATTCATCTTACTTGATTATCAATTAATAACCTAGGATGGATACTTCTTCATTCAATATGACATTCATTCTTTGAAACTAACACTTTGGGTTGTGGTAGATGATTAGTGAACTATATTTCTTTTACTTAATCAAATCTAATCAATCTCTCTTTTTCTTTTCCAAGTGAATTACAGAGAAGATCGTTCCAAAACGCTTCCATCGCATCCTTCCCTATGGAACGACCCGTCTAGCCCTTGCTACGCGATTACCTTGAAACGAGACTAAGATTTTCTAAACTATTTACAATACAATTTCCCGTTTCAATCAAAATTTTGGCGCCGTTGCGGGGAGGGCACGGTACGATATTCTCTATAAAAAAAACTAATTATTTTTTTTGTTTTGCAGGATCTCTAACAGGAAAATTTATTGCAGCGCAAAAATTTGGCAAATCTGTGCCTCTGCCTTAGAAGGCAGAGCCAGAAACAAGACTGAAAAGTCGCGTTTCGCGGCTTTTGCAGTGGGTCCGCGGCAATTACAGCTTAATTATGCTTCAAATTTTACAGGGCTGCTACAAATTGCAAGACCTATTTTCTGTAGTCAATAATTATTTTGTGATAACCCTGCATACTGCTAATTAATTAACAGTAATCTATTAGTTGACTAATTAATAAAATAAAAATAAAAAGTTTAGACGTTGATCTAAGGGCATTGTCTATTTTTTCTCTTCATTTATTTTATTGTTGGTGAGTGCTGGAGACCAAAGGTACGTGACGCATTGCATATAGAATAGGAAACACCCTTGTTTGATTTAGTTCAATATAGTGTTTTGATTCTTTTGTTCGACACGTACACATTTAAAACATCATAAGGACATAACCCATAAATAACATAAGGTGGGAATTTCATCACCCTTCCTTGGCCCACAAATTATCTCTGTTGCACTCACGACCCTAACCCTAAAATAAAATTGATTAGACGCTGGCCTTAGGTTAACTCGGACTCATTAGGAGATTGGCTGAAGGAGAAAGTTGTTCAAAATTAACTCTCGCCAAATCGGTGTCTAGGAAGGGGATTAAGGGCCGAAAGCCCGAAGGTTGGTGGTTACTTAATTAAGGAACGTCTTTGACGGATAACATCCCACCAACCTTGCCACCTACCTGGCCGATTAACTTGTGGTTAAGGTCGACAATATACCTCTTAAAGACAGTCTAAAGTTAGGAGTCGTCTAGGTCCAGGCTTACCCTAGATTAAGATTTTTGATTTTTGATTTTTTTCTTTTTGATTGATTAGGTGAACTTGTTTGTTAACTGCGCATGTCAGCTTGATCGAGAGATCTAGTATATCTAGGTTTTAAAAAAAAAAACAATTCACCACTAACCACAAAAAAAAAAAAAAATCCCATGGTCTATCCACACTCATTTGGTTATGATCCATTCTGTAGGCCAAACCCACATTTCCATCCACCAACTTTTTTTCGAACTTTCATAACTACATTCAACCCGCCCACTCATCTTTTACATCTGATCCACCCATTTGGTGCAATTACTGTCATGATCCATCTCATCCCTCGGAACAGTGTCCCTTTATAGGGTATTCGTTAGAAAGAAATTCAAATCAGTTTCACTCATTTCAAGGACCTACGAGTGAACCCTATCCATCACATCAATTAAAATTCAATTACAATCATAAAGATGATAGACAAACTTCACACCAAATACTAAGTGACAATATTTCACACTTGGCCCACCTAGAGATGATGGTTAATGAGTTAGCGGTTAAGCAGGAGGAGGATTCATTTTTCATTCAACCTGTTCTTGATTCAAAACAAAAATACCTATGTCAATACAGGAACACATCAATCAAGATAGAATGAAAAAAAGTCCAAAGCGAGAAACCCATATCAATTCTAGATCACAATTGTCTTCATGAAGCAAATGAGTTCAATAATGTTGATAAGCCCGATGAGAAAGTATGCATATTAGACGACTATCGTCGATTTTGAGACAAACTGATTAGAGATCATTTGGCCGAATATTCACCTCGTAGGGAACAAGTTGAGTCATATAGTGAAGATAAATGTGACGATGAATCTTTGTGTTTGGATGATGTGTTTCAAGATGATTGGGATACACGTACACCTCCCAAGGAGAAAGTTAAATCATATTGTGAGGATATTTGTAAAGATGATGAAACTCTATTTCTTGATATATTGTTTAAAGATAAATGCGATCATAGTAGTGAGAAAACGTATGTTACGTCTAGAGTTCCCTTCGAAAGAGGGAAGCTTGATTTAAGCATCTTCTCATTCAATGTACCAACTAATGATCAATCGTTTGAAAACATAACTCAAGAACCTCAAATTGATAAAAGCTTTAAAAATCTCGTTGAAGATGAACTTAACTATTTGAATGAATCGATTAGGGATGCTTTGATTAGTTACACACCTCCGAAAGAAATGGTTAATTCAATTTTTGAGAAGATATATGAGGATGAGCTCAAAATTCTAGGTATCATGTTGTGTATGCCCCAAAAGTATTTTTTGATGACGATGATAAATTTATGAAGAGTGGAAGAGGGAAGAAGAGTAGGAGAAAATTGAGAAAATTGAGGAACAAACTGGAAAGGATGAACAACAAAATAACAAAAAGATTAGTTCCCCATTGTGCCCTATAAAGAGAACCCATTGGAATGATGGGAAACGAGATAGAGGGATGAATCCTAAAAAGATTTAGGTAAGGGAGATGCATGTGTTGTACATATATTTGTATATTATTATTATTATTATTTATCACTTTTTACACGTTACTTCATGCATTCATGCATTTCATTCAAACATTGGAGACAATGCATGAGATAAGTGTGGGAGAGAGTACTAACGCTAACTTTAAAAAATATTTATATATAAATAAATAAATAAAAAATAAAAAAATAATAAACAAAATAAACAAATATATTTATTTTAACATAAATTATTGACAAACTGTAGGTTGCTGTTAACATACTCACTAACCTTAGGTTATTAACTTAACAAAAAATTTCTTTTATTTCTATATATATATATTAGTAACCAGACTAATATAATGATTAACTTACTAACTTTAGGTTAATATTAACTTAACAAAATAAATAAATATATATATATATATATTTGGAAAAGGAAACAATATTTTGACTTATCTTTTGCAAGAAATCTAAGTTAATCTTAAGAATTAGGAAATCATGATTAGGATTTCTAAAAACTTGGTCAAATAAAATAAATTGTTGGATTTTTAGGTATAGGAGGAAAAATTGAATAAGTAATTAATCTTGATTTTTACCTTAATGAAATGTGCATACCTAATATACTTACACATCTAGGATTCTAAGATAAAGACTCTTGTGCCTTATAAAAAAATAAAATATAATAATATAAATTAAAAAAATTTCACTAATTAAGCTGGATACATGTGCCTCAAGAAGCATAAGTATTCACACCTAAAAGTGATTTTATAAATAAAGTCCTTAGTTTTGTGGTTTAGTTCACTCGAATCCTTAAGTCCGTGGGGTGTTTTCTCACCTGGTGCCCTAAAACCAACCGGTTGGGAGCCACTGACCTTAAGCTCGCTACTTAGGTGGATTAGAAAGACTAAGAAAACAAAAAAAATATTATCTATATATGTACTAACACATCTAATAGTCAATTAGTTAGGTATGAGGACCTCAAGAAGCCTTGATACTTATATAAAAGAAAATTAGATGAGTTATACATATAAAAAAAATAGTGAGAAAATAATAATAAAGAGGCATGAGAGTCCAAGTTAAAGAATCCCTAGTAAAGATTCACAAGGATGCATCTGACTTAGGGTAACGAAAGAGACTATATAAAAATTCAATTTTAATCCTTACCTAAAATTGATAACAAATATTGTATAAAGACTAAGTTCAAGAATGAATAAAATGATAATCCTAAAACTTATAGATTACTTAATTTCTTCAAATATATTTCACATATTTCTTTCCTTTTTCAAAATCCAATAAATAATAAAATAATAAAATAAACTAATTAAATCACTAACTTTTCCTTTTATGGATTTTGTGAGTGTAATCCGCTGAAAACCCTCACGAGACAACACTCGTCCTCTAGGGTAACCTAGAGGTTTAACGACTTGTTGTACGTGCTAAGTGCAACTGTGATGCCTACGAAAGTGAGTTAGGATAGGTTAGTTTTCTTTTCTTTTTCCTTTTCTTTTTATTCTTTACTCGAGGACGGGCAAAAAGATAAGTGTGGGGGTGTGATAAATAGTAAAAAGTGTCACATTTACCATCACATTTACCATCATATTTTCCTATTATTCTTTTATTAAGCACTACTACTAATGTTTGTTGTTTAATGTGTGCAGGCCTTGAGTAATTAAAAAAATAAAGAAATAAAGCACAAGTGAAGCCCAAAAGCCCAAGAATCACATAAGCCCACATGCATAATTAATTGTAGTAATTTAGAAGATTCTATTTTATCTAACCTAATCTAAACTTAGATTTTAAATCTAAGGGAGGAAGAGGAAGGATAAAATTAGAACTCCTAATTGCTAAAAAGAGGAGGAAAAGGATAAGATGAGATGGACTTCTATTCAAACCTGGTTGCTTGCCAATATAAGGATAAGATAAAAGGGGAGAAAAGCTAAAAGATAAAGAACAAATCCTTTTATAAATTCGAATTTATGATAACTTGCTTCCCAAGTTATCCTGAGATCTCAAGATAGAATGTTTGAATACAGAATCTAGAAGGAGACGCCCAGATGAACGGACCAGAGGAGGCCACGCAAGAAAGCGCGTGGCCATTGGCCACGCTATTGCCGCGTAAACGCGGCTATAGCCGCGTTTCTGCGGCCATTTGGATAAGACTGGCTATGTGTTTTCGTGGAAGAGTGTACTGGGACTCTACTTCCTATATGGCCTATAAATACCCCTGCAGAGCAATAGAGGAGGAGGATCCAGCGACTGAAGCTTAGGGTTTTCTTTAGATTTTTCCTCTTTCCGAAATTTCTTGTATTTGTTTTTGTTATTTGAAGAAGAATATTTGAAGAAGGAGAGGAGCTTTGTAATTGGTCAGTGACATCCAATAAAATGTTACTCATTCTTCTTTGCAATTCAATTCAATTTTTCTGCTTAGATTAATTATTTTTTCTTCTTTTCGTTTTCATGCAATTTTTCTTATTCAACATAAAAATTGAAAATAAAATTAAAAAATGAATAACTAAATTAAAACTATGGTTCGCAAATCTCTCGATCAACCTAGTTTAGTTAAAAGATAAATTGATTGATATCTATTAGAAACCCTAGGGTTAACATTGGTTTTCTTGAAGATGAATCGATGATTAGGTTTACTTAATTAAGGTTGCACTTTTTAAATGATTTTTCATAGTTCAAACTTAAAAACTTTGATAGCATAATTTTAAGTAAAAAAAACTTCTCTTATGCTATACTTTGAAATTAGAATGAATGATTGTTTAATCTCTATTAGTGCACACTAGTTAGGGTTCCAACATTATTAATCTTACTTGATTCCCAATTAATAACCTAGGATGGATACTTCTTCATTCAATATGACGTTCATTCTTTGAAACTAACACTTTGGGTTGTGGTAGATGATTAGTGAACTATATTTATTTTGCTTAATCAAATCTAATCAATCTCTCTTTTTCTTTCCAAGCGAATTACAGAGAAGATCGTTCCGAAACGCTTCCATCGCATCCTTCCCTGTGGATCGACCCGTCTAACCCTTACTACGCGGTTACCTTGAAACGAGACTAAGATTTTCTAAACTATTTACAATACAATTTTCCGTTTCAATCACTGGGTTCTTGATGCGACGGTGGAAAGTTAGTCTTATTTTTCGTTGACCGGGTGAACGTCACGGTACTCTGGGAATCTTCTCTTCGGACTATGGACGGAGTTGCGCAGCTCTTGTCCAATAAGATCTCAAAGAGATTTAAGGAAAAAAATAAACTTATACTCAGCAAGTTGTTAGAAGAATTTTAACTCATTCGTATTTCTCAGCTGGAGATTCTGGTTCCTTCAAGACTTGCGACCAAAATTTTTTCGACCCCTCTTCAATAGCGAACTGAGCTATTTATAGGGGTTTCAGGGGGTAAAACTGTCCCCTAAAAATTCTCCATAATGGGGTGTAACTCCCTCATTACGTGGGTTGTAATTGACCCAGTAATAAGGGCAGTTATAATAGAGACGCAGGGTTCCTCTGTAGTTGAAACGCGGGCTTCGGATCCTGCGTCTTGGTCATTGCGATTAAGTAGAGACGCGGGTTTCGACCCTCGCGTCTTGGTGCCGCAATGATGCTGAGACGCGGCTTTCAAGCTCTGCGCCTTTGGTCATTACGATGAAGTAGATACGCGAGTTTCGACCGTCACGTCTTGGTATTGCAATGATGCTGAGGTGCGGCTTTCAAGCTCTGCGCCTTGGTCATTGCGGTGAAGTAGAGACGCGGGTTTCGACCCTCGCGTCTTGGTGCCGCGCCAGTGGCTATAATTAGCCTTGCGTCTGGAGTTTGGACTTTACTTTCTGATGACTTGTCCTTAGTGATTTTTAGACAGTCTACAATTGCAGGACTTCTCCTTTGGCTTGGGTTTCTTTGAATCCTATTGTTCGTCTTTGGTAAGATCCGGGTGCACCCACATGATTTTCCCAGTCTTTAATGTCAGATGAAGGAGACCTTTAGCCTCTTGCTGCTTTGCCGAAGGATTACTTATCTCCAGTCGTGCCTTAGGGATTGGAGGAGATCTATTAGGGACTGTGACTTTCGACAGAGTGCCGAACTCAGTCACCATGTTTACGGTGACTTTCTTTTGTTCTGACTTTAAAATTAAAACTTCGGCGTCGACCAAAGCTTAAATTTTGTCCTTGAGGACAAAGCATTTGTTTATAGGATGATGGATCATCCTATGGAAGAGACAATAATTGGGATCGTTTGTGCATCCCACTTCGTAGTGCGTCGGGCCCCTGGCAACTTTAACTTATTCTCCTTTTGGAGCAAATGGAATATTGTAACCACCTACTCTTCTTTGAAGGAGTATTGTTTCAGAGAAAACTTAAACTCCTGATTACTGACGCCGCTCTTCTTGATTTTCGGAGGAGTTTCTCCTAACAACTCCACAGACATGGTTTCTTTCCCTTTTGATTGGGAAGACTGTGCCATTTCACCGCGTCCTTTGTTATTCATACCCCATTTCCCTTTAGGTATGGACAGCTCAAACTTTTTAAACGACTTCTCGGCTATTTCAGCTTACTCAATCAATTCTTTTCAGGTATGGGCTTTAATAACTCCCATGTGAATCTCTACTTGGTCCAAAAAGTTGTGCCTACATGTCTGTAATAATATATGCAATGGCATCCCTGTTGGACACATCAGAGATAGATTCCTGAATTGTTGATGTAACCGCGGACCGATTCTCCTTTCTTCTGCACGGTGGAAAGAAGTTTATCCATGGTTACCTCAGTGTCGTCCTCATAGAAGCGAGAGAGGAACCGAGTCTCTAAATCAATCCAAGAATTAATAGAACCCGGTAGAAGGCTTCTGAACCAATCGAAGGCTATTCCTTTGAGAGTATCAATAAATTATCTGGCCATAATAGCATCATTATCTATGACATTACCAGTCTGGGACCGAAAGTAATAGATATGTTGGTTTGGTGAGCTTTTACCATCATACGTATGTAACGCAGGTGGCTTAAACTTTGACGGATATGGCATTGAATCCCATTCAAGTGGGTAAGAATGAGTCATGCTGCCTTCTTCAATTCATCCCTCTGAGCTAGGGACGCGATCTGAGCTTGGATGCCTTTAAGAACTTCAGCATCGACGGAAGAGCTTTCCTTTGACTTATCAGTCTTAGGTTGTTCATAATCGTTATGCTCCTCCTCATTGTGATTACTTCCAGTATCATTATTATTCTGGCTGGTGAGGAGTTGAGTTAGCATTGTTAGATGTTGTCCAAGGCTTCTTGCTAGGCCTTAGAGGTCTGCTCTTGAGTCTCCATCCGTCGGCGAAGGTCATCATTACTACTATCGGCCATATTAGCTGATACTTTACATGTTTGCACAGAGCTGATCGTTACTGAAGAGGCATATCCACTAACTTCTCCCTTATCATCAGACCATTGGAAGAGACTTTTCAATGGTTCTGATGACATCACCCCAGTCGAAGAGGACAGTTGTTCATAACTATAGGGTATTGCTACCCTGAATCTTATGCCTCGAAAGGAACCTTCTTGTCCTATTAAGACTTGGCCCAAGCCAGGGCTATAGTCTGAATCTGGGGAACTAAACGAAAGGGAGTTAGTATCCCGTCTTCCTCGTTTGCCCCTGAGCGGTTCACGTCCCCTCCCTATCATGTTGACGGATACTGAGGGAAGATCTGGCAAGTTTCATGCTTTGCTCTTTTTGTGAGGCTTGACAGGGGCTCGATTCGATAGTCGGTCGAAAACTGACTGTCAGGCTGGAAGAGTGGCAAGGACTGGCCCTATCCGGCAATGGATTGAATATTCCGTCACCAACTGACATCCTAATTGTTCACAGCAGGAGGGAAAGGTATGGAGTAGTTCAAACTTCGATTTGTTAGTTAAGAACTCTTGTAGATCGGTATTAATCAAGCTTACATGATCTTGTACAGCGACTTAAGGCGATCGTGTACTGGGCTACTTGGGTTGCAGAATTCTAGCGTTGAGGCTCCTGTTTTTAACTATAGGTTATTGGAAATCACCTTATCAATAGTATTAACTTCGCTTGGCAAAGCTATACTTGTAGCTCCGCCCCGAAGCGCGAACTTAGCGCCAGATGTACGCGTCGGAAAAGGAGGATTCGATTGCAAAATTCTTTGATGGATAGAAGATTACAACAGATCAGTATTCCGGTTACAAGGGAGGGAGGATGTTGAATCTTGAATCCTCCCTTTGTTAAGGCTGGATTCTTCAAGTGGCGGTGGAGAGTGAATCTTGTCTCCGTTGACCAGGTGACCGTCGAGACCTTCCAGGGATCTCCTCTTCGGATGGTAGATGGAGTAACTCAGCTCTGTCTACAAAACTCTCAAAGAGAAGATAGGCAAAGAGCAACTTGTACGCAGCAAGTTGGCTTGAAGAGTTGAACTCTCTGTATTTCCTTTCTCTCTGTATGTCGTCTGTTGTCGTCGTTGTATATCTCCTCTCTCTGTCTGTGTGTGTTGTTTCCCTCATAGCGGCGGGGATTTATAGAGTTTTCAGGGGTGAACGTGCCCCCTAAAAATGCTCCACAATAAGGGGTCAACTTCCCCGCTATGTGGGCGGTGACTGGCCCCATAACCAGGGCAGTTATAACTGAGGCGCGGGTTTCAGCCCTCGCGCCTTGATGCTGAGACGCGGTTTGGACCCTCGCGCCTTGATGCTGAGACGCGGGTTTGGCCCTCGCGCTTTTGAGCTCTGCTGAGACGCGGGTTCGGACCCTCACGCCTTGACGCTGAGACCTGGTTCGGACCCTCACGCCTTTGGGCTGCTGAGACGCGAGTTCGGACCCTCGCGCCTTGACGCTGAGACGCGGGTTCGGACCCTCGCCCTTTGGCTGCTGAGACGCGGGTTCGGACCCTCGCGCCTTGATGCTACAGTGCGGCTGAGATTAGCCCTGCGTCTGGGAGTTTGAAACTCTACTTTTTAATGGCTTGTCTTTTAATGATTTTTTTAGACACCCTA